>APFE030932300.1:0-17343 GCA_000404065.3 Pinus taeda | reverse complement strand
GGTATTGTATGTATGAGGCCTATATAGAGGCTAGAGACTCCACATGGAGGGATATGAAGAGAATTATTCTTGTATGAAGAGGCATATGGCTTGTGGAGTGTTCTCCTTCCTTAAGGAGTGAATGTATGGTGTTGCCCTACCATAAGGGTTTGATAATAATAAAGAGAAGCATTCTATCTATTTTGATCTTGTTATTTACTGGGTTATTTCTATTATCATATATTTATGGTTTAGATATACAACAAGATAAGCAAGGAGCCAAGCGAAAGACTGAGGTTGGTACTCTATGCTTCTCTCTCATCTACTTCTCATAAAGGAAAACACAAGTAACTTTAGTTTGTTTGTTTCTAATATAGCTACCTGTCTTAGTGGGACTAGCAGCTCTGAATGGACACTAGATTTCCCGATAACAACCATGTGTAGTATAAACATAATAAACCATTACACATAAGCAACACACATGAACACCAAGATTTAAGGTGGAAACCCATTGTGGGTGAAAACCACCTATTGCTGTCGTCTCTGTCTTCTTTTAATAATAGGAAAATTTGTTTACAATATTGTACTAGTGCAGACTCATACCAATACACAGGCTTCTACCTGCAGAAGGTTACAACCTTCTCTCGTTCTCCAGCTTCTATTGGAAGGGAGCTACAAACCCCTAGCTCTTGTACTAGCCAATACGTTTACTAGTACGTAGGTGCCAGCCTACAAAAACTCCACTCTTCTACCAGGGACCACGTTTCATGAATTTTCAGACTGGTTACTCCTGGCACATATCAAGACATATGAAGACCTCGACTCATCAATAACCCATTAGAAATTTATAAACTCAAAATTCATCAACCAACATGCAATTAATTTGAAACAATTAGATCACTGTCATCAGAACATTGTGCTGAACCCAGAAACCTATATCAAATTTAGAACCAACTGAAACCTCAAAAATTCATGTGTCAGATTGTATAAGCTACTTCAATGAAGAAAACCTGCATGTATACACTACTTCCTTCAGCCCAATATGTGTATAACTCTAAATATTTTGAATCATAAAATCTTTGAATCACAAACTGTACCAACCAGCAGTGTACTAAACATCTAATATCAACTTATAGAACTTTAACACCCAGGCAACAGAAAACACTTCTTCTCACTTATACAATCAATCAAATATCAACCTCCTTATGCATTCAGATTTACATTCATATGTAAGAAGAACTCATTCGTAGACAATATTAAAATAGAAACAACAATAAATCAGTGATACTGATCTGATAGATTAGTCATATCTGAACATCAAGGATTTCTTTTGTATACGCTACTTAAAAGAACAGAACCTACGTGTATATGCTCTTTTTACGAGACGAACCTGCATTCAGATATGTAAATATTGACTTAGAACTTTGTTGTAATTCCAGACTTCAGACAAACCCAGATCATGATAGATAATGAATAAAATATATGAAAAACATTAGATCTAGCCTCAACTAATATCAGATCATTCAAGAATAAGTCATTTTAGGTCTCATGATCTTGATTCAATATTGAACTCAAGGTGCACATAAATATTTCAGATCTAGTCCCAAACATAACCCTGCAACATAAAATATACTTTAGATACAAGTATTCCTTATAATCTTATTCACTTGCACATATAGCCTTATGATCCTCTCTTCTTTATATAGTTTTTGCCCTTTCTCAATACCATGGACCGAATCCACCTAGGACCAATACCTTGGATCAAATACCACAGACCGAATACCTTAGACTACATACGTTGGGTCAATATCATGGTCCAAAGATACCTTGGACCAAATACCTCAAACCAAAACCATGGTTTTCAACATGTACACGGTTTGCCTTCTATGGGAGTGCGTGTATGTTATATGCTATTTCTGTTCTGAGTACCTGCGTGTATACGCTGCTTGGACTAAGTGAACCTGCGTGTATCTCTTAAAATGCTCTTACATCATCTTCCTCCTTCAACTTCTTTATTCTGATCAATAGACCTTAGTTCCATCTTCCTGATCCTCTATACCACTTCTCTATTTCCTCTGAATATTCCTATTAGCCTCTTATCAAAACTGAGTTGACCTGTAGAGTTGCCATCAAGGACAATACTTGTATCATAATGCCAAAAATCTCCCCCTTTGGACTTGATGGCAACCATGATGGTTTTGACTACTGCAAGTTGTAAAGACTGTTAGAGATACCATACAACACCAAAATACCAAAATACTCTCCCCCTTTGACATAAAGGGCAAAGGGCAGACCACTCTACTCTCCTCCTTTGCATGATGCTATCCATACTCCCCTTGAGTACATGCCGAGTCTACAGAGAGATGGTTCAATATAATAACATGACACTATAACTCAATAAAGTGAGTATGACCTCCCTATGACCACAAACTCATACATACATCAATCACTCAACCAAGTGGGGATACGCCATATTTGACTCATCTGCCCAACCAAGTGGGGATATACCAAAGTTTATACATGAAAAATATACAACAATTATTACATCATCCATCCCAAGGATATTGGGGAAATAAATTACATCATATGACCAATAGAACTCATTGAGATATAAACCATGATAGAAGAAGATATATCACACTAATGATTGATGTAACTAAGAAATAATTGAGTTCAACAACCATAATGCCAACAATGTGGAATGTGGACACTCCCCCTGAACATGTGTTAGCACTATTTTCTTTTTTGTTAGAAAAACATATACACACTTTTAGCCAAGGCAACCCACGTGTACTCGTGCATATACTACATGAAACCACTATTTAGTAAACTTCCTTTGAAAAACTGGATTTAGTAGCAGGATGATGTAGCAAAAATTCCCAGCTTTTGTCTGAGATATTAAAATGTTTCTCTGGGTAGTGGTTTAGTGAATATATCAACAACCTGTTCTTTGGAGGGGATATACTCCAATTTGACCTTTTGTTCAAGCACATATTCTCATAGAAAATGGTACTTGATGGATATGTGCTTGGTCTTGGAGTGCATGACTCGATTCTTTGAAATACTGATGGCACTTGTATTATCACATAGAATGGAGATGGGTGGAGTACATGTGATCTGAATGTCTTGCAAAGTTTGCATCCTCCAAAGTAGTTGTGTGTATAAAGATGCAACATCCACATATTTTGTTTCAACTGTAGATAAAGCAATTGAACTTTGTTTCTTGCTGAACCAAGACACTAACTTGGAACCCATCTAGAATGCACCACCACTAGTGATTTTTCTATCATCAACACTTCCTGCCCAATCTACATCTGTATATGCATGAAGAGTAAGATCTGCATCTCTAGGATACCATAGCCAAAGTCCTGAGTTCCTTGAAGATATTTGAAAATTCTTTTGACTGCCTGAAGGTGTGATTCCTTTGGATTTTGTTTGAATATTCCAGCTATTCCTATTGCATGCATGATGTTAGGTCGGGTACCTATTGGATAAAGCAAACTACCAATCATGGATCTGTAAGTTGGTTGATGTACTGCTATTGATTCATCATTTGAGCTGAGACTACATCCTGTTACCATTGGAGTACATACAGGTTTAGAATTTTCCATTCAGTACTTTTTCAAGATCTTCTTGATATATTTGGTTTGTGAAAGAAAAATACCATCTTTAGTTTGCTGAACTTATAGACCAAGAAAATAGGTAAGTTCACCAAGTAAGGAAATTTCAATTCTTGCTACATTACTAAAACAAAATTCTAACTCATGGATTCTTCATTGCTACCAAAAATGATATCATCAACATAAACAATAATAATTAGAAATTTATCATTTTCAATCTTTGTACATAAATTGCTATCTGTGGGACCTTTTGTAAAACCTTGTTGGTGTAGATATTTGTCAAGGCGGTAATACCAAGCCCTTGGAGCCTGTTTTATACCATAGATAGTCTTTTTGAGTCTGCATACAAGTTTTGAATCATTTCCAAGAATCAATCCTTTTGGCTGTTCAATATAAACTTCTTCTAAATTTCCATTAAGGAAGGTTGATTTTCATCCATTTGGTATACTTAGAATTTCCAAAAACTGGAAAGAGAAAGAAACATTCTTATGGCTTCAAGTCTGGCAATAGCTGCAAAAGTTTCTTCAAAATCTATACCTTCTTGTTGAGCATACACTTTACAAACAAATCTGGCCTTGTTTCTAAAGACTTCTCCATTTTCATTCAACTTTTTCTTTAATATCCATTTAGTTCCTATAATATTTTTATCATGAGGTCTAGGAACTAATTCCTAAGTGTCATTCTTTTCAATTTGCTCAAGTTCTTCATCCATGGCCTTGGCCCAACATTCATATTTCCATGCTTCATTTACATTTTGAGGTTCGATGGAGGATAGTAATGCTAGATAGCTTGAGGTTCCTATAATATTATTCTTGTCTGTACAACAGCCTCTCTTTCTCCTAAAATTTGAGTTTCTGGATTATTTTTCTGAACATACCTGGATGGAGTCTTTTGTTCTACCATTATATCTTCTTTTGGTGCTTCATTGGTTTCTTCTTCAATATACTGTTGATTTGATGTGGGAAATTAATCCCCATCTTCCTCATTGTCATAATCTTATGTTTATTTTATCTATTTTGGATTTCTGCATGCTTCATCAGCTACAACATCAATGCTTTCAACAATTTTCCCAAGTCTTTTATTATAACATTTATATCCTTTACTTCTGGAAGAATAACCAAGAAGAATCCCTTCATCTACTCTGGGTTCAAACTTACCAAGTTTTTCGTTAGTCCTTTCGATAAAACATTTGCTTCCAAAAACTTTAAATTATTTTACAGTAGGAGTCTTACCATATGAAAATTCATGTGGAGTTTGATTGCTATTTACCTGAACATTTGCTTTGTTCAGAATAGTCATGGCAACGAATGCAACTTCACCCTAGAAGGTTGCAGGAGTTCTAGATTCGTCTAGCATGGCTCAAGCCATTTGTTGAACTGTTATGTTCATCCTTTCTACTACACCATTTTTTTGAGGTGTTCTTGCAGTGGAGAATTCCCTTTTATTCCATGTTGTTCACAGAAGTCAAATAATTCATCTGATATAAATTCCCCTTCTCGATCAGATTTGAGGCATTTGATTTTTCAATCTGATTCATTTTCAACCAAAGCTTTGAAGGCTTGGTACTTTTAAAATGCTTCATCTTTATTCTTTAAAAGACCTATCCAACACGTTCTAGAAAAATCATCAATGACAAAATAAAGTATTCATCTCCAGGAGGTGACCTTTTCCTTGTTGGTCCACATAAATTAGTATGGATAAGTTCAAGAGGCTTATTAGCTGACCCTTCTTTTTCCATGAAGTGAACTTTGGTTTGATTACCGACTTGAGATGGTTTGCATATTGTATTTTCTAGGATGCTGATATCTGGAAGATCATGAACATCCTTGAGTCTGCATGCTTTTCTTATTTTAGAAAAGCTTAGATGTCCAAATATTCTATGCCACAACCAATTTTCATCATTTTTGCTTAGATAGCACTGTTGTTGTCCTCCTTTGAGTATGTATAAGTTGTTTGGAGTTGTTGTACCTTTGATCACAGTCTCTCTTGTATCAAGCTCATGAACAACACATCTATTTGATCGAAACACCACTTCATTTCCTTGATCACACATTTGACTGACACTCAACAGGCTATGCTTTAAACCATCTACATACATAACTTTTCCAACTTTAACCTTTTCTTCCAAGAAAATAGAACCTTTACTTTTTATGATAGCTGGAGTGTCATTTCCAAATGAGACATTCTTCTCCTTTTCTAAGGCATTATATGAGTGAAGTTTCTCTTTGTCACCTGTCATATGTTTGGAGCATCCACTGTTGATGTACCACTGATTTTATTGTTCTTCTGCATACAAGGCTATACCACATCTTTCTGTTTGAGATTCTTTCCTTCTCCATATCTTTGGATTTAATGGCCTTTTCTCCTTTTGAGTTGTTTGCTGAAATTTTCTCCTGCATTTAGATTCTTCATGACCAAAGTTGTTACAAATTGAGCATTCTATTTCATTTTCAAGAGGAGAAAAGTTATTATAGGAACTTCTCTTGATCCTTGTTACATTCCTTTGATTTTGTGCTTCTCTATTCATGATGGTTTTGTAAGCAATGCATTGATCAACTTTGTGCCCAAAATTATGACATGAAAAACATTGCCCATTAAAGAAGTTTATGTGACTATCGAATCTATTTACCTATTGATTGTAGTTTATATTGATATTCATCTTTGGAGCAAATTTAGTATGATTTGCCTAAGGTTGGTTGTGGCTTCTATTGATATTCATCCTTGGAGCAAATTGAACGGAGGTTGACGACTTCTGTGATTGAGATGCTTCTTCAGTATATCCAAGACTTGTCTTTATCAGAGGAGAATGTTGAACTTTGACAATTTTATTTAAAGTTGCTGATCCTTTAGCAAATCTAAGATTGAGATATTTTGTTTTCTCATGATCTTTTCTTAGACCCACAATTTCACATTCTATTTTTTCATTGTGGGTAAATTCCATGGGTGGATAAATACCATGGGTCAATCAATACCATGGGTGGATGCCACTTATAATACCATCGGTAAATTCCATGGGTGGATACCATTTTCCATTTAGATCACTCAACTAATGAGAATTCAGGCCGTTATGGTATCTTCAAGTGTCATCATGTATCATCAATGATAATATTTTTCATTTAGTCATCATGCCATGACCATCTCAAGTGTCTCATCATCACAAATCATCAATGTACATCTTGAGCTATCTCTTTCTTGTTCCTTCTTATATATTGATTATTTGTTCTCATATGCTAAACATTATCGAATCTAAAAGGAGAATTTTTTTCCAAAGGGGACCTTAAGCTACCACCCTCTATCCATCATGCTACTACCTGGAATATCATCATCAATCATCATCAAAGAGCATATCATCAAGGAGCACATCTTAACCTGGAACCACATCAGGGAGCACATCCTGACTCAAAATCTCATGGGGGAGCTTTACATCTATGAACCCATATTGAGAAATAGGATATCAAAACACACAGGGGAGCACATCTTGACCCTGGGATCTCATAAGGGAGCTCAATCTCAACCCGGAACCACATAGGGTTATCTCAACCCATCCTATTTCCTACTAATCTTCCCATAGATGATCCTAAATAGTTGTGTTAGAACACCTGCATCATAATCAACTTGGGTTGTACACACCAAGTACATTTTCATCCCATTGGCCAAATGAGAAGCTATATTCACAACAAGCCCTACTTGTGGGTATGATTCCAATTGTGGTATACTCTGCAAAGACTAGACATGGGAGAAACATTCTTAGACCCTATCAATATAGGGGAGCAACATCTCCAACCCTATGGCTAATAGATAGGGATCATATCCTATTTTATAGAGTTCCCTCAACCCTAGGAGCTCTATATCTCAATTCCTTACCTTGGGAGCTCAGACAGGGAGGAAGTGTTGGCTCAGTGTCCTTGATCAACATCACTCTCATCATACTCAAATCTAGTATATTCTTGTCTCAATAGAAGCTACTTCTTTTTCATACAAGACATCAAATCGAATATCATATTAGATCATAAATAATCATATGAATCACAAAATTATACCATAATAATCCTCCCTCTCAAGGATGTGTCAATCAAAAGCCTAATCTTGTCTTGAAAAATTGCACTAGCTCAATATATGAAAGTATCTTGGTCTGAACTATATATATGGGATTTTTTGCCAATCAAATCCCACTCTTTGTCATCACAATTTATTCATGCCATATAATGCTCAGACATCTCTCTAAGGATATTATTCATCTTGCCTCACAGCTAGCCATGCTAGAAACATTGTACTCAATCTCGGTCATGCTATAGACCTCTCATCCAAGATATCATGGCATATCTCATACTAAAGCAACATCCAAATGTGCCCATCAACAATAATCTCAAATATCAACAATATATCCATGCAGTCACATATCATAAAATAATATCTTAGATAAAGAATTGTTCATCTTATGCAAATATCTCAAAGGATGCTCAATGGAAACTCAATGTGAATGAAGAAACTCAATCATGAACTCATTAAGGTTCTATGCACATCATATATATGGACGGATGTTAAAAAATGGAACTTTAATGCTTCAATCAACTGTTGGATGCTATTTCAAATTCAACAACATCTTGAACTTCAAATCAGAGTGTCCAAGGATTTTCATTTCCAACATTCAAACTTTTTTTTCAATAGATTTTAAATATAGAATTTCTTTCCTAAATTCCAGAAATTGATTCATCATGGCATGATACATCATTTCGAGCTTCAGAAGCCATCTCCCTCTTAATTAGATCATTAGAGGCTCATCACCTGTCAAGAGTATACCATCATTATGTAAAACCAAAACCATAATAAAAATCAAATCCATACCTTGGAACTCATCATCTTGACTTCATCATAACCCTGTGAAATATGGACATGTCTAGATTGGGGAGCTTGTTTCATGCAATACTCTCTGCAAGAATAATACCTTACTAATCCAACATAATCAACCTTAAATAAATCAATGTTGTACCATCACATCAAAAAATTCAGCTCATCAAAATTTAGAAGCCAAAAAAAACTATTATCAAAGTCATCATTATGATAGTATCAATTATTTCAGCCAGGTGATAGGTAGAGCTCATATCAAGTGTTGAATTCATTTATTTTATGCGAACAAGTTGTCATCTATCATGAAATACCAATCCAAACTTCATCAAGTCATTCTCATAGTCATTTTTGTCACTAGATACAAAGACATATGCAAGTTTCATCTTCATACTCAATCACAACTATCAACACTTCAACCATTGTGATAAGAATAAGGAGGCCAATACAAAAACATTTTTCCGAATACTCACATAAGTCATTGAAGGTTATTATGCCCATATAGCATTGATATTAGGGAAAATCAATAATCATCAAATTAAATCATTTGTCATCAGGTCAAGTCCAAATTTTCTATTGTAGAGAGATCTTTAGTCCAAAACATATTTCAATCATCAATTCAAAGTTCTAAGTCATTGTCAAGCATCATGTCAAAAATCCAAACACTACTCATCTATATCAATATGCCAAATCATGCCAAAATATTGTATCATAAACATCAAACATAATGACATATCTATATGTATGTCTAGGTCACCTGTAAACACAAGTTCAATCTTCATGTCCATATTATGGAAAACATTCAAGTTTTTCTTGCTTTTAGATCTTATTGTTATCTGCAGCACATTTGTAGTACTGGCATCTTCCAGGTGAACATATGATTTCATGCACAATACTTTATTTTTTTGTGATCAATGATTTAACCCAACAAATTTAGAAATCAGTTTGCAGTGGCAGAATATGTCAGAGACACCTTGATTTAGAGTTCAGACAACTTCAGGAAAAGAATTGGATGATGGTTAATTGTAGTCAATCCCTTGGACACTCCCTTCAGGTTAGCATAGGAGTGTCTATAGCTTCTTGGACACTACCTTGGCCTTAGCATGCATGTGCCTAGGGATGAAATCTTCTAGTTCTGTGCCCGCATCTGGAATATAAACCCTAATTTTTGTACAAGCTTCAGATCAGAGACTTTTCAATAGTTCAATATTTCAGATGCACATAAATCATACTTCAACAATACAAAATGAAAATAGTAATGTGAGTAATAATATTGAGAATACATTCTCCCTTTGACTAGGAATACACTTCCTTCATCCTAATTTATGTCATCAACCTATCTCTACTAGAGTCATGCGATATCTTATATGTTAGATCATAAACATATATCTATCATGGTCATCAACACCATGTCATCAATATTTTATCAAGGGTTAGAATTGAAATATTAGGGCAACAAACATCTGTGACATTCCATCAACCTAGGGCATTTAGTTTTACCCTATGCCATCAAGACAGGACCGTAGGTAGTAAGAGATCTATAATATCAATCTCATAGTTATATCAATACATCATGGTTACCATGCTTATCATTATCAATAGGATCTATTAGGTAATTAAAAAAAAAAACAATGAGAGTGTCAATCTCTCTTTCCATTAGCTTTCATCATGCTTATCACAAGAATTATCATGTATAAGAATTAATGAGCTAACCTTCTAAGTGAAATCCATCATGTCTTATGCATGTCAAGTATCAAGAGTATCATCTACTAGAGTCAAGGTGATATCCTTGTTTATAGGATCAAGATATCCAATAGATATATGTTAACCAAACATCAAGTATATCAATGTATCAATGTTAGGTACCCTCATAAAATTCAAGAAGATCAAAATGTTCAACACTAGGTGAATCATTTCATCATAGAAAACATAGATCGAAGTCACTTTCATATGCATGTATGAGCCATTAAAGAAAGAGACATTCTCATCATACCTTAGAGCTTACCTAGTCATCAATGTTAATGTTGAAATACAACATACCATGCATAGCTTATGGTATTACATGTTCACCATTTCATTAAACACAAGAAACTTGTAGTAATTTGTCATATTTTCATATAGTGCCTCTGTCACGCGGAATGAGTCGAGGTTGCAGACAAGACCAACCTTCCTAGTATCTAAAGATATCTAGTGACAAGCAAGCCAATCAAAAACTATCTTTCTCTAAATATGCAAGTAAAACAAAGGCAAACAAGTGTTTTAGGCCTACCTTGGGTCCAATGCAAGTTTGTGGAAGCCTTGCTCCCTCGCTCCAAATGAGCTTCCTTGAAGTGTAATTCTGCAAACACAAACAAGCAAATCAAATTAAGTAGCACCTGAAAAGCCAATATCATAAAGCATATTCATCATAATGATCAAGGAGATTATGAAACAAACCACATAAGACAATTTGTTGAGAAAAATGAATTTGATTGTATTAATTCAAATGAAGAAGAACTTTACAACCTGTGCCTTGATGCTATACAAGCTCCTCTTAGGGTCCAACAAGAAGTCTCCTCTACTTTAACAAATTTCACTCACTTCCCAATGAAACCAAAAGGTATGTGATCTCTCCTCTCAAGTTTAACTAGGAAGTCCCAATTCCATCAGCATTTACCCTCAAAATGTTCAGATTCTAACCTCTCTAGCAACTGACCCAATGCCTTAATTTATAGTGCAATGGAGGGAAGTTACTAGGTCCTCCTTCAAAGGGATAGCTCCACCTATCAAGGGATTAGCTCCTTCTCTTTTTGGATGCATGAACCACCTTGGAGCGAACAATCCACGTCAAAATCCTTCTAGAAACATCTAGAATTAACCCAAAAGTGAGTTTTTTAGGATAAGCTTGCGCCTTTTTTACTTTTACAGGGGTACGCATCCACCCCTTTACAGACAGAGCATGCAGGTACGCAGGTATTATGAACAAAGGGTGCACGTCCGCAGGTAAAAGTAGGAGAAAGTGCGGAACCAGAGTAATATTGATTTTCATTGTATTTCTCTCTTTTGCAAAGCTTGACATGAAAATATAAGGTTTGAGACTTGCTTAGGAGGCTATTATAAGTGATGATAGACCCATACTGACTGCAAATAATCATGGTGACGATATTTTTGTGTAACAAATTGCCCCCTAAAGTGCGAAGTTTGTAGTAGATGAGGACTTCATTTATCATTTAAGAAGAGTGAAGTACTTTATCATTTTGAGGATTATCTTGCGAAGAGCCCGGTTGGAACCTGTAAAAAACATTCAAGTGCAAAATATATATATGAGATCATATCATCGCTAAGGTAGGCATTCCCATACTCAGATCCAAACTGACTAGGAAACCAAAAACTGCTTAGAAAACTAACCACTGCTCTGATACAGGAATGATCTTGTAATACATCATAAGTATAGACACATGTACACACAGTATGGACGCAGCCATTTGTTTATGAATAGTCTACAACATAATGAATACAAAATTCCTCGTAGCCTGGATGGTGGAAACTAGATCCAGGGTCTTCATTTCTACTCCTCAAAATAGTACGATTCTATCCATGTGAATGAATGTGTCGAAGTCGAACATGGTAGAAACCACTTGATTACCAGTCGATGATGTAAATTGTTAACAAGTGTGAGATAAACCACCAATAATGACAATGGCTCTCAAAGTACTCAATACAATCCACGAGATGTGATTAGATGTGTCGATGTCGAACATGTCACGGAATCCTTCGATGGGAGGTCAATGATGCAACTTGTCGTTGAAGATGAGAAACCTTCCATTGAGGCATGCAGATTCCAAGGTACTGGCGATTTCTAGATCATCTTTCTAGATAAAGAGTTGAAGTCGATAGAAAGCGATCCGTCGTAGGCAAGCCCACGACACGAAATCATAGATCAAGTTTGAAGAAATTTAGTTGCAAGGACTGACTCAGGGATGGTCAAGATGGAATGACAGATATTTTTGCAGATGAATGGCTTATTCGCACTGACCTCTTGAACACATAACGACACAACAGATGGTTTGGTGACGATTGACCCAAAGTTAATACCCAGAAACCGGCTAAAGACTTTCAATTTGGTTTGATCAACTGTTAGGTAAAGGATTTCCCAACCCAGGTGAATGAAAATGTCGTGTTCAAGAGTGGTTACAAAGTATGACAAGCAGGCTCATTTTTCTCTCTTTTCCCCCACCATTTCTGGCAAGTACCTCTTTATTTTTTACAAGCTTGAGGAGGATAACATATGCTTGATTATAGCTCATCCTTTGGATGAGTCCAACTTAGTTTTGATTCGAACCCTAAGAAGGAGTGGTCTGTTCCTTTTTGTAATTGAACAGGTCCTTTACTATCTAAATTTAACGAGTCCAATATAGGAGAAACTCGGCATTTTTCAATTTAGAGAGTCTGAAAAAACTTAAGAAGACTCTAGGGTTGACTTTTTCGTAAATTTGTGTCTCCCAAGCCCGAAAAAGTATAAAATAAGACTTGAGAGATCCGCTTGATCTTTTACGACCAAGGAGTACTTTTCGTAATTAGTGCCTCTGATCCGAAAAAGTAAAAAAGTGATCAACGACATGTCGTTTTATGACCAATATTCAATTTGAAACGACAAAAACCCAACAACCTTTTCGTGTTTTTACGGTCAAAAAAGGGCTATAAGAGGACCATCTTTTTAATTCTATTTTAACGAGCTTAAAAAGAAAAACTCAGCAATCTTTTCATGTTTTAGGAGTCAGAAAAGAGCTTGAAGATGACTAATGGTTTTTCGTTGAAAATGATTGATTTCGCCTGAAAATCCGTTATCCTGAACAAAAACGCAAACAATACTCATACTTGTTTAATAATAGGTTAAAATATTGCAAAAAACACCTTTTTAAAGTGAAACATAAACAAATTTAGAATTTATTTACCCAAAAATTATAAAAAGGACTTTTTACCATTCATTTTTACCATTTGAGATTTGGGTGAGAAAAAAGGGCTTTTGACCAGAAACTTCCCGCGAAGATTGCGGAAAATCTGTCCGTCGGAATCGAACACCGTCTCCTCCAGGTAATCCACATCATCCTACTCTTCATTTTTGTCTGTTTGAAATTGTTTTTTAGGGTTTAAATTTTGTTTTTAGGAGGTTTTTAGTTAGAAACCCGCGTGCGGGGGCCCGCAGGTTTACCACAGGGGACCTGCGTACCCCGACTTTTTGGAATGGGCAAACAGTCGGGGGTACGCACCTGCCGTGAAGGCAAGGTGCGGACCCCACCAACTATCCCTAACGAGGGGGTGCGTACCCCGTGCATAGGTTTACAAAAACCTAACTAACTCAAAAAATACCCAATGAAATCAATTTTGCATATTCTAATTCACCTTTTTACTTGATTGTAGGATATCCATCATGCTTGATTGGCGAGAACGGGAGCACGAGGATGTGGACCTCGCCGCGATGAATCATCAACCTTCGATCGATGCATTGAAGGCATGTGGCTTGTATAAGTTTTGGGCCATACCTGGCATGAGGGCTCAGGTGGACTTTTTTCAGTGGCTGGTTGATAGATGGATATACAGGACCAGTGTTTCTTTATTGGTGGACACCAGCTTGAAATCGAGCCAGCTGATATATACTTCTTGACTGGTTTTCCCAGGAGGGGTGAACACTTGACTCTATTTGGGCCTAGGGCAGGTGGCCAATCTGTCGAGAGCCTCCGCCTAGAGTTTTGCAATGTCCAGAACCGAGACAAAGGGATATATATCAAAACCATATCCCTTCCTGAACTCATGGTTATAGCATTCATAGTTACTAGACTCTGCGGCAGTGCAGTGCTACACGTTTCCACTGGTTCCCAGATGCGGATGGCAGTTGATTGCTTTTGAGGCACCATTTTTAACTGGTGCGATGCTGTGTTGGCCAATGTGAAGGTCCAACTGACTAGGGCCAAAAACGGACAGCTAAAGACCTTTGTTTATGGGGCTATAGTTGTGAGTTTTGGCCTAGAGAGGGTTCCAACGCTGATCCCACATCAGCTTACTGTTGGAGCTGGGCTTCCTCGAGAGCCCAAACTGATGCGATGGGTTGCAGTTATGGCCCGTCATCCTGATGAGGGGACCAAGGTCATTCGGTTCAAACCTGAGTATTTCCAATGGTTGGAAAACTAGGTTTTTTCTATTCGGGACTTTCCTTATGCTGGGGTTGATTTTCATGGAGACCCAGACATGGCTCTTCCGCCAGGAGAGCAATGGGATGATGCAGGTAAAATCATTTTCAACATTTTCCTAATTTGAATTTTTTGTTGTTTTTATATCGTCCCAAAACTGATAGTAAAAAGTTTCAAATGTAGATGTGGGCCCACGGCGACCAGCCGCTCTCCGACCTTACAAGAGGAAACAACCAGTTGCCCTAGCTCCAGCCCCACAAGACAAATCAATAGAGACCTTAGCTGAGCTGGAGAGCCATTTAGAGCGCCTGATAGGGGACATGCCTGAGACCAGTATAGATGACATCCCTCGTCGACTTCAGCGCTATATGATTGGAGTCCCAGGACCTTTTAGGAGGTTCCTTTGTAAGGTGGCCCGTGCAGTGGTTTCGTATCGATATCATCACCAGTGATGGGATGATCGCCTATTGTAGTCACATATGACATTTTTGCTTTTTGTACTTATCATTTTTGCCGATCATAAGGTGTTTTTCAACCTATGATCGAGGACGATGTATTTTTGACACACTCCTATATATATTATATCGTTATTACTGGCTTGTCTTGTTAAACATGTTATGGAATGTTTTAAATTTACTTGTATGATTATTGTACATGTCTACTTAACATTCGAGAAGCAATTGCATCTACTAATGTATTTAAAGATCTTGGAAGATGTTGATATTCAATATAGTCAAATTCACGTTCCAAGAGACGCACTCTCAAAAATAATCTCAATAACACTGGATTTCTAATGGCATATACTCTATTAAGCTGTAATACAACGAGCTTAGAATCTAACCACACTATCAAACTCTGAATCCCAAATGAAATAGATTCAGATAATAACTCAATCACTGCACTATACTCTGCAATGTTGTTTGTTGTTTGACCGAGGCTTACCCCATGCATATATACCAACTCGTCAGAGGACGAATAGATAACCCAAGCTGCAGAAGAAATATTTTGTGTACTACGACAAGCACCATTAGCGAAACCAATTTATGTTTGGAGAGGCGTCGACATCTGCGACATCAAACATAAAACCAAGATAAGCAGGAATAACGACGAAAAACTCACTCTCTAAGCTAAGCACACTTTTAATCTAAAACACACCAGCTAGAAGGAAAAACTAACCTAACTAAAAAATATCCACACTCGTTTTAAGCATAATACCTCTTCAGGTAAAGACCATTTCTGGGTTTACCTAAAGAGACCCTGTAAAGTCTACCAATTCATAGGCCCCTTTCACTAGCTTTCGCTTCACAACATAGGGACCATGCCACATAGGCACGAATTTTCCAGCGCCTAATTTATCATTTGCTTGATCATACAATAAGACTAGATCATACAATAAGACTGGATCTCCTTCCGAAAAATTTCGAGGGGTCACATTTCGATCATACTGAGTTTTAATACGTTTTGCAATAGATTCGATCACTAATGCAGCATTGTGGCGATTCTCATCTAGCTGAGCCATGTATAACAAACGTCTTTCCTCTTCGGAAGTGGCTAGAAGTAACTCGATGGCCATTCACAATGACGGGATTTCACACTCAATAGGTAACACAACTTCCAAACCATAAACTAGTTGGAAAGGAGTGAACCCTGTTGATGTTTTAATTGAGGTTCGATATGCCCACAGCGCTGAAAATAACATGTTGTGCCAATTCGACCGATGAATCCCAATGATTCATCCGATCCTGATGAGGAGAACTTTGTTGATGGCTTCAACCAGGCCATTAGCTTGTGGATAATAAGGAGTTGAACTGTCATGACCCAAGCCAAGCTGGTCTGTAAGTTCAATCATCATAACATTTCGAAAATGATGCCCATGATCAGTGATAATCACTTGTGGAACACCAAACCTAGTAATGATATGATTGACTATGAAAATTGCAGTTGTTTTGTCGTCTGCCTCAAATGTAGGCATCGCCTCGGCCCACTTGGTAAAATAATCTACTTCAAGGATAATATATGCATGCCCCCCGGTCAAGTGAGGGTTACATGTAATAAAATCGATACCCCATTTGGCAAAAGGACCAACGGCAATAGTATTAGGGTTGAAGAGGAGCTCAGTGGAGCGCGCATCTTTCAATCAAAAATTTGGCAGTTGTGGCATTTTCGGACCGCAATAATACAATCTTTAAACATAGACGGCCAGAAATAGCCAGCGCAATATCTTTTGGGCAGTGGCATACCCAGACATATGATCGCCACACGCTCCCGAGTGATAGTCATTGAGGACCCTTTCAGCTTCCTCATGAGTCAAACAACGTCGAACAACAGAGTCCACCTGACGACGATAAATAGTAACTCCAATAATTTTGAATTGTTGGGACTAGAATCGTATTTTTCGACGGTCCGATCGTGAAATATTTGGCCGAAAGGTTTGGGTTTGGAGATAAATGATGATATCCCCGTACCATGGATCTAAAGTGCTGATTAGAAACAAGGATTCATCTGCAATGGGCTCCTCTGCCATAGTTTCTGTGTCAGCACGCGGGAAGTCACACATTAATTCTGCAAAAACTAAAGATTTCTTTAACTTAGACTTTTCAAATTCTAAGTCGAACTCCTGTAGGATAACAATCCATTTGGAGTACTTTCCCCCCAGCAATTGCTTGGTCAAAATATAGATCATAGGGTTGCAATCGGAAATAACTGTAGTTTTACGTAGTAAAATGTAATGA
>APFE030932294.1:1481-73731 GCA_000404065.3 Pinus taeda | reverse complement strand
AGAAGGCACAAGGGTCTTCAGACCTGATCAGGGGGAAATCTCGGTATAATAACCTTTCTCTATACTCTCCTCTCCCTTAGGCCTTCCCTTAGGTGTCATTTTATACCAATTCCAAAGTAGTTTTTAGTTAGGAATTGGTTGGGGACAGTTGAGGCCACGGGCACTAACAGGTGATCAGCAGGTAAAACCCGCGATCTCCGCCCGAAAATAAGGAGTTTTATAATTTTTTAAGTGTTTTAATACATATACGCGGTTTGGGTATATATGAACCCGCGTATACACGTTTAACTCAGGGCAATGTCACGTACAGGGAATAAAACACTGTTTTTTAGATTTTGGACCAGGTCTGGAAGGAGGGGTTACCCTAGGCCATGAGTGCAACATCACAAACCCTAATAGTGAGATTTGGAGCTATAACACTAGGTCGACATCAATACCAACTATCAATCGCTGCAACAAAACAACAACATCATCAATGTGTTAAGAAAAGCCTTTCAGTAGAAATCACATAAGAGAAAGTTTCAGTCGACACATTTCAAACCAACTAGTGTGGTTCAACATCGGGATTAGATGAAGAGGCAGACCATGGAAAAGGCTTAAATAGAAAGCAATGTAGAGACTATAATTTCATGTAACAACTATTTTTGAAAAATAATATTTAAATGATGATATTAATTTTTTAATTTTTTAAAAACAAATATTATTCAGTAATGATTGTATTAAAAGGCTATTTTTTGAAAGATAATGTTTAAACTAATTTATTTAATTCAAATGTTATTAAAAAATTCTATTAATGGGAAATAATAAAACAATATAACTAATAAGAATAAAAAAATAAAAGTGAATAATATTTAAATTATGATATAAATTTATTAATTTATTAAAAACAAATATTATTAAGTAATGGCTATATTAAACCGCTAGTTTTTATAAAATATTATTTAAATTGATTTATTAAAATAGAATATTATTAAAAAATTATATTAAGTATTTACCATGGATTGCTTCTTCATCTAGTCCTTATGATGAACCACACTAGTTGGCTGGAAACGCGTCGGCCAAAAAGTTCTCTTATGTGATTTCTACCAAAAGGATTTCCTTAATTCATCATGGACCACAAAATCCTGAATTCAGAAATCATTAATGTACCTGTAACACATGCATCTCCACATAGGCTATCAAGTTGACATCAATTCCAACAAAAAACTCATTATCAAATGCAATAATATGTACATACAATTTATTTACGTGCAAATTTGTTTTAACATTAAAAAATTTAAATTATATAATGTACCAAATTGAGGATCATGATCTGATTGAGTTTCATGACCACCAAAATATGGTTGAGCACCATCACACCCAATATGTACATATGATTCTATGAATATTGTTTGGGCATAAACATATATATACCACGATGATAATGTAACGAATGATGAACCTCCCTTGATTCATTTCATACTCTCCTATATCCATGACCAATCTCATCAACATGCATAGAAAGTCGTCCTTGAGTTGATGCTCATAAATGAGTTGATGCTCTATCCTGTTTATGCCTCAAACAATTAGGTGGTGACTTCTCATGTTATGATCTAGACCCTTGGTATATATATATATATATATATATATATATATATATATATATATACAAAGAGAGAGAGAGAGAGATGATCTTTAAAAAATAACCCAAATTACCTCATGCAATTAAAAGTATTTACAAATACTATTTAAAAAGATCAAGAATTCAAAAAAATAATAAGACAAATAAATGTAAATATCTAAGGGTTTCTTCAAAATTATTTGGTGTAAACTATTCATTTCAAATATACTCAAGGCTAAAAACACAAATGCTAAAGTGCACATATTCAGAATAAAATATAAAATTTTCTAAAACTTGTCATCCCGATAATTCACCTAATAATGCATCAAATTGTGATTACACAATGGGGACACACTTAGTATAGTATTCAAAGAGACATATGGTCATTAAGGATACCACATTTATAACTAAAAAACACACACATACCAAAGATATCTTACAATGTCCACCAATAAATTTTGATGTAGTGATTCTTTACACCAATTCATATTTCACACTCAAATATTGAATTGGCATTTCCCAATATAATACATCACCAGACATCCTATTGAAATTAGCACAATGGCTTATGCCAAATGATTGAAATTGACTAGCAATAATTTATTCTTCTTTATGTAGTCGTTTAACTAGTCCTTTTTGACATGGTACACACCTTTAATCCAGTTGCACACAAGTTCAGAATTGGTGAAGACTACAATTCCATTTGATCCATACCCCCTAGCTATTCCTAAGCCTTCCTTCAGTGCAGTATAACATGCTTCATTATTTTTTGTCCTTCTAGGAACATCCCTCTTCCTTTGGAGGAGTTTGTTCATCACAATATTGTATAGAATATACATAATCATTGCTTGTCCTAGATTGGGATAAAAAGAAACTTCAACGCATAATTAACCATGTTTAATGAGTTTTCTGATGCTTGTAGAAAACAAAAGAAATATAATGAATAATATATTTCTTTTTTGCAAATGCCTTGGCCATAAAATTTTTGATCAAGAACTTTATTGGAGAACAATGAAAAAAAAATATCTAAAATCAAATTCTATCATCGAATACATTCTAAGTGCAAGGAAAATTGTTATCATGGAAATTGGGGAGGAATGAAATTTTACTTCCTTTTGGACACATTATTGCCTATTGTTTGATTCAAGTGTAGGGATCGAACTCGTCATGTTTTTGCATTGTAAAGTTCAATTTATTTATTTTTTTTTTATAACCATAGAAAGCACCAACTTCATTCCCACCATTTTAGAATCTTCATTCCATTATAGATAATGGAGGTAATTCAAGTCTAAGATGATTCCTAAGTGAATTTGAAAACTCGTGTTGCATCAATCTCAAGCCATGGTTAGATAGAGGTTACCACAAAAGGTAGTTACTAGTCTTCTTGCTGGGAAATGTTTCATTATATTTCTAGCTATAGTTGGAATCATATATATTATTAAAATTAGATTACTTAGGTGTTTTAATTTGCAAGAGAAATGACCAAGGGAAAACCAATATAACACTTGAAACTGATAGATTTTGGTTCCTAGCAACTAGTGAATATTGTTGTTATTTGGTTCACTGAGTTCAAAATAGTAAATAAGTATGATATGAGTCAGCATTACAATCATCATAATTGTGATACTCTTATTAAAATCGGTGTAATTTTTTTAATTCAACTTCTAGTTCTTATATTATCCAAGTTAAGGCAATTTTAGAGTCACATAATCCTCCTAGTTTATCATAATAGAGGAGCAATTAAAGGATTGATTTTTTTTCTCACTATAAGTCTAAAAGAGACTTAAAAATTGTCATCTCCAATCTTGTCAAAATGACAAGGGGTGACCTAGTGCATCTAGGGAGTACTTGAAAGGGATAAATGACCCAGTGCATCTAGGGTGAAAGGGAGTACATGTGTTGGTTATATATGTGTGTGATGAATACAAAAGAATATCAACTCATACTGAATTGGCTTTAGTTTATTATGAAAATCTATATGGAAAATATTATGGGTTAACCATCCTATTTGATGTGAGGAATTCCCATGATATACTTAAAGGAAAGTCGATAATATCCTTGCCTATTTTAATGATAGAAATATAGTATATGGAATGGATTTTTTAGAAGGCTTTGAATCAATGCTTAATAATATTGAAAATTTTCAACTTTAAGCTAGTGCCATCATGCTCCAGTTTTGGTAGATTCAACACTACTTCCTCATATCCATTGTAAAACGTGTACTAACTGAGTAGCTAGTTTTGACGACATCTCATCTTAATGGTTTCTATGATCACCCCTATTTTTCTCACAAAATATTAGCATCTTAGATAGTGAGACATTTGAACTTTGTACCTATCCATCATGTTCCCTATGCGTGTGTATCAAAGGTAGATAGTAGAAATGTATTTAACACATTTGAACTTGTTGAGGGGAGAAGTGTCTCAATATAATAGATGGTATTGTTGACTATGTGGCTATCTTCCCCCTTGTTGAATTTGTAACTGTTTGGCTTGTGATCAAAGGAAACACTTGCTAAGAATTAAATTAAACGTAACTAAAGCTTTGACACAAAGTCAATAAAGCCTTGATTAAAGAGGTTTGTCTTAAGTTATGTGAATATTGATGAATTTAAAGTTAACTAAATATGTTAAAGCTTATATAATATTCCTATAAATATGTTGGGAAAATAATGATTGAGTATTACATGTTGTTAAATGCTTGGACATAGTCTAGCTTTCCTAGTTTATTCTAGCATCCCAAAAAGACATGCCCCAACACCAATGCTCCCCACACTACTTGGACTTGGGAAATTTATTAAGAAAATGGATTATTTGAAATCAATTATCTAAACTAATTTTAAATTATCCATTTTCACAAAGTACCAATATTTTAAATGTTCTTTCTACAGTCATATAATATATCTGATCTTCTAATAGAAGAAAAATAAACAAACAAAAAAGGAAACATTTTTCTTACTTATAAATTCTCTTATTTATAATGATATATATCTTCACCAAAATAATTACTCTCCTAAATATTCATAAATAAATTGTAAATTTTCTATTTACACAATAGAGTTATATCAAAAGGAGAAGACATTTGCAAAATAAAATCAACAAATACTTCACTATTACAACCATATAAATAACATTTTTCCAAAATATCATCTAGCATCGGCCATGCCTCATTTATGAATAATATTTAGTTGTATTAGATGTATCCTTTACTAAAATAATTATAAATTGAATGAAGGTTTCTATTTGGAAAATCAGGCTATATAATAATTGATAGACATTTTCATCTTAAAATTTACAAATGTTTCACAATTGCACTAAATAGAACTAATAGTTCATTAAACAACATTTCACTTGCTATGGAAGGAAAGTAATAGTTCATTGTATGACATTTAACTTGCAACAATGTGTTTATAGATGTATATTTTCCACTATTCTAATCCATAGATCAGAAACTGAATGTAAAATTGACTAGGAAAATGCATATCAAGCTATATGTAAACAAACATTATATTTAAGTGGTTTTCATAGTGCATTATATTAGATATCATTTTTTGGGATTCAACTGCATTAAATAATTCATTCATGTATGAACATTTCCATGAGAGGTAGTTGTAACTGACTAATTTCTCATGATTTTTGAATAGACACTTAGCACTCATTACATCAGGTGATGCTCACAAGGGTGAAGAAGTGGGATTGAAGATAGTGAAATGAATCACATAGCTGTAGGTTTTAACCCCATACAAAAATTACCTGCATACGAATTATAAATCACAGGAAAAATAAAAATGTGAGAGCATAACACATAGAACACATATACACAGAGATTTCCCACTGGATCCCATAACTGGGACTACCAGCTTGATTTTTCATTACGTTGCTTTCAATGTTACAATATATATTTATACATTTCGAAGCATCCAATACCATGGACTGAAAACCATAGGTAGGTTCACCCAACCTAATATAGGGTCAAAAAAAAATTTTCCCGGGGCACTGCCTCGGACCCCGTAGAGGGGGCCTACCCACCCCCTTCAAACCCCCCGGAAAGGGGGGGCTTCTGCCCCCCCTCTAACCCGTCAGTTCACTACATAGGTTACACATGGAAGGAATATAACACAACCCAACAATCTCCCACTTGTTGTTTTCTTTCCTCAGTGGGCCACAGGAGAGCTTAGTCATTTTTCTAGCCCTAAAATGCCCATTGTTTCTCTACACCAGGAGAACTTCTCAGAGCTCACAGATTTTGTCAATGCATCTGTAGTATTCTTGAAAGTGTCCACCTTTACCAACAACACCTTTTTGTCTTCTATCATATCCCTCACAAAGTGATACTAAACATCAATGTGCTTTGTCTTTGCATGATAAGCAAGGTTCTTTGCCACGAAAATTGCACTTTGGCTGTCACAGTCTATCCTTATAGCTCCTTGTACTAGCCCCATACTTGAACACAATCTCTGCAAACAAACTGCTTCCTTGCTTGCATGAGTGGCTGCCATGTATTCTACCTCTGTAGTTGATAGTGCCACTACATATTGTTTCTTACTCATCCAACTGACTGCAACTCCAAATAGGTTAAACACACACCCACTTATAGATCTTCTCTGATCCAGATCTCCATCCCAGTCTGCACCAATAAAACCATGAATATCCAGCACTTTGTCCAATCCTAGTCTTCCTTGGTAGCACAAACCATAATAGCTAGTGCCATGCAAATACCTAAAAACCTGCTTCACTGTTGTTGAGTGCTCCTTCCCTGGTTTTGACATAAACCTGCTCAATACTCCCACTGCATTTGTAATGTCTAGTCTAGTACAGACCATCGCATACATCAGGCTATTGACTACACTTGCATATGGAACACGGGACATGTCCTCTTCCTCTTCTTGTGTCTTGGGACACTGTTCAGCAGATAACCTCACACCTACAGGAATAGGAACCTTCACCGGTTTACAATCCTGCATATTAAACCTCTGCAGTATTGTCTCGACATACTTCCTCTGTTTTAACCAGAGCTTCCTCTTTGCTCGATCTCTTTTATTTCCATGCCCAAAATATAGTTTGCAGCACCAAGATCTTTCATGTCGAATTTGGAGGACAATTGGGTCTTCAAAATCCTGGATAATTTCTTTGTCATTTCCAACCAACAACATATCATCCACATACAAGACCAGATAAATAACACGGTCACCAATTAATTTAAAATACACACAATTATCTGCTTTGCTTCTGGTGAAGCCAAGTCCCCGTATAAATGTATCAAATTTCTGATACCACATCCTTGGTGACTGTTTTAACCCATACAGAGACTTCTTTAACTTACATACTAGTTCTTTCTTACCCTTCACCGCAAAGCCTTTATGTTGCTTCATGTAGATCTCCTCTTCCAGATCCTCGTGAAGAAATGTTGTCTTCACATCCATCTATTTTACCTCAAAATAAAAAGCAATAGCAATAGATAAAAATAATCTAATAGAAGATACCTTGGCAACAAGAGAAAAAATATCACCAAAATCAATTCCCGATACCTGGGAATAACCTTTTTCTATCAACCGAGCTTTATATTTCTCCAGCTTTCCTTCTGCATTTGTCTTCTTCTTGAACACCCATTTGCTGCCAATGGGTTTCCTTCTAGTTGACAACTCCAGCAGATCCCAAGCCTCATTTTTGTGAAAAGATGCCATTTAATCAACCATGGCTTCTTTCCAGAGTTTTCCATCCTCTGAATCTATTGCTTCCTTCACAGTTCTGGGATCATCATCAATAATAGATAAAGAAAAATTTGAACAGAAAGCAGATGGACTATACCTTTCTGGTTGCCTTCTTTCTCGAACTGATCTTCTCAAGCCCAGAGTTTGTGGCTCTTCATCTTCTGATTCCTTCTCTGCTGTAGAGTCTGGTTCTTCCTCCTTTAGCTCAAACTCTATCTTATCAGGTTCCTTTAGTTGGACTTCATGTTTAATAACATCTTTTACCTCTCTGAACACCACATCTCGGTTGTACACAACCTTCCTTGTTATAAGGTTCCAAAGCTCATAACCCTTTAAACCATCCTTATACCCAATAGAGATGCACTTTTTAGATTTAATATCCAACTTGGTTCGTTTCTCCTTTGGAACATGTACATATGCATCACATCCAAATACCCTCAGATGTCAAAGAGAGTGTTTCTTACTAGTCCATACCTCTTGTGGAGTCCTATCCTCTAATGCTGATGAAGGTGATCTGTTGACCAAGAAACATGCTGTCTCCATTGCCTCTAACTAGAATTCCTATCCTAACCCAACACCACTGAGCATTCTTCTTTCCCTTTCCATCAATGTCTTGTTCATTCTTTCCGCAACTCCATTTTTCTCAAGTGTTTATGGAGTGATCTTCTGTCGTGATATATCACACTTCTTACATAATTCTTCAAATTCCTTATTGCAAAACTCTCCACCGTTATCTATCCTCAACACCTTAATCTTCTTCTCTGTCTGGTTTTCCACCAGAGCCTTAAATTCTTTAAACCTGTCAAAGACTTCAAATTTCTTATTAAGGAAATATATCCATGTATTCCTTGAGAAGTCATCTATAAATGATACATAGTACATAGACTTACCTAGTGATGGAACCTTCATAGGTCCAAATACATCACTGTGCACAAGCTCTAATATATGTTTCGCCCTCTTAGCACCAGAGGGGAAAGTCACCTGATTCTGCTTCCCATATAAACAATTTTCATAGAAATCAAAATCCAGAGAGCTATTACTCATACCTTCTACAATACCTTTACCATGAAGTATTCAAAGACCCTTCTCTCCAATATGTCCAAGCCTTTGATGCCACAACACAGTGTTCTCTCTAGAGACCACTAATTTTTATACTACACTTTCAGGAACAATAGAACTGTTGCACCCATCAACAACAGTGCTACCTTGCAGCTTATACGGAGTTCCAATTTGAACTCCTCGCATTAATACCAGTGCCCCCCGAACCATCTTATAGGTATCCTTCTTGAACACTATTTTTACACCTGCATCATCTAGCTTGCTTACAGAAATCATATTTCTTGCTAATGCAGGAATATGCAGAAGAGTCGGAAGTGTTCTAACCCTTCCACCTTGCAAATTCAACTTTACTATTCCACAACCAATGATTCTAGCCTTCCTGTCATCCCCCAAGAAGACATCACCACCATCATATTTCTCATACTCACAGAACCACTTTCTATGGGGAGTGAAGTGAAAGGATGCACCTAAGTTAATAAAATATGCTTCATGATCTGCATATGTACTTGAAGAAGCCAAGTACACATCCCCACCTTCATCTGAGGTGGTTTTCACCTCTGTAGAAGGAGTATCATCAGATCCCTTTCCTTTATCAGGAGCTTTAGATTTACAATCCCTTTTGTAGTGCCCTTCCTTTCCACATTTCTAGCACACCACCTTTACAGGTTTTCTTCGAGATTTAGATCTCCCTCTAGATTTAGATCTCCCACTCGATGACTTATTTTTGTTTCTGTTCTGGGACTGTCCTTGTATAGACAAGGCATCACCATTCTAGCTCTCCATATTTTTCCGTCTTATCTCCTCTGTCAGCAAGGATGAGACTATTTCATCAAACTGCAAGGCAGTTGCATTGCTACCTATTGCAATAACTAGACTATCCAACGAATTTGGTAGAGAACACAATAAACTGGTGCACTTATCTTCATCTAAAATTTTAATATCAACAGATGCTAATTGACTTACCATAGTATTAAATGAGTTCAGATGCTCTGTCACCAAGTCTCCATCTTTCATCCTCAGGTTATACAGCATTTTCTGCAGGAACAGTTTATTCACTAGAGACTTAGATTGGTACAAAGTCCCTAACTTGTCGTACAAAGCCTTTTCCATAGCTTCCCCTGATACATTCAACAATACTAAATTTGAGACACACAATCATATTATGATCTTTTCCTTCCGATCCAACTTCTTCCATTCTTCATCGAACACTTTCGTTGGTTTAGTACCTAGATCTACTGTGATCCACTGATCTTTATCCACCAACAGATCCTCCATCTTGAGTTTCCACAACTCAAAACTCTGACCATTAAATTTCTCGATCTCTATCTTTTTGATGCTCGTCATCTTCTTTCACCACGAAAATCTATCTCGTAGATCTCCCACTAAACAGGGTCTACCACAGGCCCGAGTGAAAACCCTCAGCAACGAAGGTGTCCCCTTGAAGCCAAAACAGCTCTGATACCAAAAGTATGTTTTAACCCCATACAGAAATTACCTGCATATTAATTCTAAAACACATAAAATAAACCATGCGAGAGAATAACACATAAAACACATATACACAGATATTTTCCCCTAGATCCCAAAATCAGGACTACCAGCTTGATTTTTCATTATGTTCCTTTTAGTGTTACAATACATATTTATACATGCCAAAGCATCCAATACTATGGACCGAAAACTAGCGCGTCCAAAACCATGTGCGAAAAATCATGGACAAAACCATAGGTAGGTCTACCCAACCTGAGATAGGGTCCAAAACCAAAATTTTCCAGGGAGCTACCCCGAACCCCATAGAGTGGGGTTACCTGCACCCCCCAAACCCCTTGTACCCCCCACCCCGCTACATGATCAACGCAACAAAGGGGGTACTCCCCCCCCCCTTCTAACCCCCAGATTAAATATGTGGGCTAGTCGTGGAAAGAATATAACACAACCCAACAGAGAAATCCACCATTGTTGTCGTCTTAGTCTCAAAACTTATCAATATCAAAAACTTCTTACATTATTGTACTTGTGCAGACTCATACGAGTATGGAAGCACCCACCTGCTGAAGGATACTACCTTCACTCATTCTCCAGCTGCTACTGGAAGGGATCTCAAACCCCATAATCTGATTACTAACTACTATTGGCAGGGAAATTTTACTTCCTCACTGAAGGCTCCAACCCTCAACAACATCCGTGGGCCAAGTTTTCATAAATTTTCACATTGGATCCAATATCAACACTTAATCTCAATATTAATAATCATACTGTAACTCATCAATCACTAACACAACTGAATCAACCAATCACTAAAACCCAATCAACTTAATCAAACCTCAACCAATCAACCAAAATAGTCAGATCACTATAACCACTACACAGAACTAAACTCAAAATATTGCCTCAACACACAGAATGAATTGCAACCCGGATCATTCAAATTCCAAAATGTATACGCTAATTTACTTAAGGCAACCTACGTGTATAGGCTTTTCTGTAGACAAACCCACATACATATCTTAATATACTAAAAACTAAAAACTTGTAATTTTGAATCAGACACAGAGTTGACCAGAGATATTCTGAAATATTCAGTTAGCTTAGAGAACCCTCATAAAATCAGCAGCATCAATAATCTTTTCAACATGTAAACAAATTCAACTTCATCATTTAATCAGTTCTACTTCAAACATTATCACTCAACCCAAACCAACTTGAGGACATCATTGACAGACAATAGCACTAATCAGGTTGATCAATCATTAATGAAAAAATATCCTTACTTTATATACGTGACTTTGAAGAAGCGAACCCACATGTATACATGCTTTTCTCGAGACCAACCATCGTATGGATATGCAAATTTTGACCTAAAATTGTGCATCTGTTCAAAACTTTAGAAACACCCAGATCATAATATTCAGAGATAAAAACATGTGTCAGTACTTAGATCTAGTTAATCCATGAGTAGATCATACAATGGAAAGTCATTTTAGGTCTCATGATCTTGATAAATCATTATATTCTTCGTTGCATAATTATTTCTGATCTATGTGACAATTATTGTCCTTACAATGCAAATATACTTTAGAGTTAAGTATTCATAAAAAACCCTTTCACTTGCACATTTAACACTTTGATCTTCAACTCTTTATATAGTTTAGCACTTATCCAATACCACAGGTCAAAACTACACTAGTGTTGATGGTAAGCTTTGATGTGAACAATATATGTTGTCGTACTCATTACTATGGGCCAATACCATGGTAAAGACCCTTGGTATTTAGAATACCATGGTGGAAAAACCATACACTACTTTGCTTCAACAAGTTGTGTGTATATGCGACTTGGCCTTGATGAACCACATATATATTTTCAAATATTCACCTGTATCAAACTTCTGATTTTGATCTTTAAACCTTTGGCCCATCATTCTGGCATTATGTTCCATCATTCTATCACATCTGAACTGACCTGTGGATTCATCTAGTTACCATATACTTGTTCTGTTACAAGCAAGTTGTCATCAAGGACAACACATGCATCATATGACCTGTGGATTCATCTAGTTACGATATACTTGTTCTGTTACAAGTGAGTTTCCATAAAGGAAAAGACATGCATCAAAATTCCAACGCTCTAATGGGGACTTTTGCGTTCCCTCCACGAAATTTTGTGCATAATGTTGCCCACGTCAATATGATTACATCAATAATTTTCGAGTCTTCTGATCCTTAGAAAGTGACTTTAGAGTCATAATTAGCCTTATACAGTAGTGAGATGCCTCATAGTCATTTTGAATTAGATTATGAGGCAATTCACTCCTTTTCCAACTGATCACCATCTCAAAATGATCAAGTGAATATGATCATCGACGATTATTCTCATTTGTCACATTTAGAAAGAATATCGATACTTGATCCTTTCGATAGAGAGTTTATAACTGATGAAGGCATTACCAAGGTAATTACTTTATATGAAATGCCTTGGGATGATTACCATCGTCGCTCATCTTTCCTACCCTGCCTTGACAAAGTCAAGAATAATTTTTTGTCTATGATTTGACCTAAGTTTGTGAATAATCCTGAATGCCCGATGTCTATTCTTCATTCCAAATCTGAAAAGAATTTAGAAAACATATCAACAATTGTGTCAATAAACATCTCAGTGAAATAAGAAATTACTAAAAATATTTATACAGGAGCTTCTTGTTCTTTTGAAGAAATTCAAACATATAAAGCCCTATTCCAGGAATTTCGTGACATCTTTGGCCAATCCTAACTAAGAAATTCCAGGAATCGATCCTAGTATTGTAGTGCATGAAATTAATACTTATCTAGATGCCAAACCTATTAGACAAATATTGCATCTGGTGCATTCGTGAAAAGTTTTGCTATAAAAGCTGAAAGTTGAAAAACTATTAAAAGAATGATTTACTTACCCCATTCCTTTGAATGATTAGGTATCAAATATTGTACCAGTTAATAAAAAAAAAAAGGAATCACATGAGTATTCTTTGATTACAGGGACATTAACAAGGCTTGTCCAAAAGAGAATTACCCAAGCCTGTACATTGATAAAATTATTGATGATTGTGCCAGAAACAAGATTTTCTCTTTCATGGATGGATTTTCCAATTACGATCAAATAATAATACTCCCTGTTGATCAACATAAGACTACATTCATCTACCCAAGGGGAACTTTTTCATATCATAAACTCCCATTTGGTTTGAAGAATGTTGGCACAACTTTTCAAATAGTGATTTCTTATGCATTTCACAATATCAAACGTATTGTCCAACCGTATCTAGATGACCTACCAGCTGACTCGCGGAAATGGCAGGATCATCGATCACATTTGAAAGCAATTTTTGTTAGATGTAGACACTACAATATTCATTTGAATCTACACAAATGCGTTATTTGAATACAATCTGGCTGACTCTTACAATTGTTGTTTCGAAAGAAGGCATCTGTGTTGATCCTCTTAAGGTAGAGGCAATTATATACTTTCCTTCTCCTTCTACTCTTCATCAACTCCAAAGTTTTCAAGGGAAAGAAAATATTTTACGTAGATTCATACTGAAGTATGTTGATATGACCAAAGGTTTTACCAGAATTTTGAAAAAGGTCATTTCTTTCATTTGGGATGAGCTTGCTGCAAAATATTGTAATGCATTGAAATACACGTTGACCATCCATTGTTATTTCATCTGCCTCATTATAATCAAGATTACTTTCTATATTTAGCTACGTTAGATGCCACCATTGGCATGGTATTAGTGTAGGAAGATTAATCTAACAATGAACATGTGATCTATTATCTAAGTTGAAATATCACTAAAACTCAGATCAGGTATGTGCATGTGGAGAAATTAGCATCCACATCTATTCAAGTTGTTCAATGTTTTTGTCACTATATAACTTTGCAAAAAATAACAGTCATTTCAGATTGCAACCCTAAGATGGGTATACTTAGCAAAAAAATTATAGGGTGAAAATACTCCAAATGGATAATCATTTTACAAGAATTTGTTTCAGAATTCGAAAGATCTAAATCAAATAAATCTTTAATTTATCTTGAATTATTGTGTGACTTTCCCTATACTGACACAAAAACAATGGTAGAATATTATCTGGCAAATGAATCTATCTTTCTTATCAGTGCATTTGATCCTTGGTATGTTGGTATCATCACATGTCTTCAAAACCAAACTTTTGGGCTTTAGTTATCTTGAACTGCTCATCGTCTCATCCGACGCCAATCCCAACAATATAACATTGTTGGTGACACTCTTTATCGTCACGATATTGACTCTATCCTTCGATGATGCTTAACTCTTCAAGAGTTTGAAAGAGCACTAAATGATTGCCATTATAGAGTATGTGGTGGTCATATTTCTGGGTATGTCACTTCCCTAAAGATATTTCTCGTTGACTATTTTTGGCCTTCCATGTTTAAAGATTGCATTATTGCAGTCAAAAAATGTCATAATTTCTAGGTTTATGATCACAAGATGTGAGTGCCTCCATCTCCTCTTCACCCTATTATAGTTGTTGGTCCTTTTTCAAACTTGGGGCATAGATTTCATCACCTGTAACCCTCACTCGACCGAGGGGGCAAGGGTATATTATCCATGCAGTTGATTACTTTCTGAAATGGGCTGAGACGATACCTACATATAAGGACAATGGTGAAACCACTGAAATTTTAATTTTCAATCATTTGATTGATCAGTTCAATGTCCCACAAGCCATTGTTACGGACCATGGTAGTCATTTCGCAACTTTATGATGATTGAACTATCAGTACATCTCAGGATGCACCATGATAGCTCTACCCTTTACTATCCAAAAGAAAATGGTCAAGTTGAAGATATTAACAAAATTTTAACAAACTTGATTAAACAGATAGTTGGCATTCATAAAGGAAATTGAATTACTTTTATTTTTTTACCCTTATGGGAATATTGTACTAGTGCGAAAACATCTACAGGGTTCACTCCCTTCCAACCTGTTTATGGTTTGGAGGTATTTTTACTAATTGAATGTGAAATTCCATCTTTGAAACAAGCCATCGAGTTATTACCATCTACCTCTGTAGAGGAAGAGCATTTTTTTCATTTAGCGCATTTGGATGAAACTCGTTGTGAGGACCCATTGGCTAGTGAGACTCATTAAAGATGAGTCAAAGCTCAATTTGATCAAAACATAAATCCTTGTTCTTATGTAGAAGGTGACCTAGTCTTGGTCTATGATCAAGCACATGACAAATTAGGCACAGGTAAATTTGAGCCTATGTGGCATAGCCCTTATGTTGTAAAACATGTATTAGTTAAAGGAGCCTATGAGATGGTCGATCATGATGGTGCCTCTTTGGGAAATTCTAGAAATTTCCTTTACCTGAAGAGATATTGTGCATAAAGTGTTTCTTGGAGATTTGTGCATTGCTTGTATTATAATTTTATAAGTCTGTGCGGTAATTTTAGAATTTTTTGCAATACACTACTACTTGTCTTGCTTATCTTGCTTTACACTTGATTTGTAGATGTTGGCATTCCCTCAAACTTACATTGTCTTTTCTAATGGCGCTAATTGTAGTACTTGGAATTTTTCTTTTGTAGCTTGGGTTATCTATTCACCCAATGATGAGTTACTTTCTATTCACGGGATATGCCTTGGTCAAACAACAAACAAAATAGTAGAATATAGTGAAGTCATTGAACTATTATCTAACACCATCTCATCTCCCATTCGACGTTTGATTGTTAGGTTAGATTCACAATCATAGTATGAAATTTAAACAGTGTCTACACAGTAACAAGTTCATCAATGTTAAGAATGTTTTTAAGGGTTCATCTATTGGAAAGGCAATTTAATTACATTAAATATCAACACATTCCAAGAAATTTAAACACATTAACTAATGCATTAGCCAACCATGTGTTAAATAGACATTTGTAACATTTGTAGGCAAAAACATATCATCCATATATTAAGAAAGATAAACTAAAATCAAAAGTAATAGTTTTTCATTAGATAAAGTCTGTAGAGAGTGTTCTATAAAAGTTTGTCATCCACGGACATAAAGCTCCATGGCCTTTATTATCTGAATATGTCGATACAAATATCAAAATGTAGCACTAGAAGAATAAGCAACTAAGCACGATGATGATCACGATAGTAGACTATAACACAAGCAACCCAGCATAACAGTCGCCTAAGCAGTCCTAGAACCCCAACCACATGCCTATGGTATCAAAGAGGCAAATCATTAGTCCCAGTCTCTAGGATGTTTATAGCCAACCTCTCTAGGTTGTGTTATAACTCTGCCAGTGCCTATGCCACATATGGGTTGGGTGTTGCAACTGCTATAGGATGGTCACCACACCTATCAAAACACTGTAGTCCTTCTATTCGAATTGGGCCCACATTTACATATATACATTTCGACTAATTAGCCTTGAAAGACAAAAAACACATAAAAATTAAACATTTAGAGAAAAACATAAAAATGAAATATTTTTGCCTAGGTCATGCCACTATGTCCCCGCTAGAGGAGGGATATCTGTCTCACCGCTGTAATCCATCCCTACATATGGGAAATAATTGATCGAGATGATGTGTTGACCAGCCAAACAAAACAATTAGGAGCATATCCCACTACCAAACCATTACCCCTATGACAAACCATAAGCAAAACCCACCTTAGTATTCCTAGATCCCAAGGTTCTATATCATCCACTAAAATCTATTGTGGCTTGAGGAATGGAATTCTCTCTAGAGAAAAAAAAGACTCAGAATGGCACCATAAACGAAGTCCTTCAGTCGACCATTATTTTCTCTGGTTAGTTTTCCTTTCATGTTGACAATCATTGCCTCACACGAGTTAAAGACTGTGTATTACCAACATTCCATGACATTCTGTATCTAAGCCTTCGTGACCAAGTGAAGGGTCACACTGCCACACATTTTGCTAACCATGAAATCTATGGTCCTCAAGGCCAAGTCCCCAATACCTTGAATATCTATCTTGTCATCCTTTAGTGGGGCATTTGCACAGTATAGTCGGGAATATATAGAAGTAGTATCTCCAATGACATTTGTCCAAATAAGGAAATATGAGTACCTCTATGGAAGATCTAGGTCAAAAAGTATACATCATTGACATCAATGGTGACATGATGATCCCTAATCACAAAGCACCGATCCTGGACATCCCAAGTTCTCACCAACCATGTCATGAGCTCTACTTGAGCTTTCATTCCTAGAATTATCCAATACTTGTAAAGGCCACAATTTCTTAAAGCTTGCATACTGGCCATATCACTCAAAGCTATTGAATCTTGGTCTTTATATTCTCTCTCCCTCCATTCCATGTTTGAATGGTCAAATTATCCTGAAAATAATGTTTAGAAAGAGTTAGAACAATATTTGGATTTTTAAGGTAGAATTTGTGCGTTTTCAAAACCCTCAAAGCTTGCACGACCGCTTTTTGGTAAACAAAGCACAACTGCACGGATACTCGGGAGAGTTTCCATGCAATCAATGTTTCTCAATACACAAAAAATTACGGCATGCACAGACCCAATGAAGAGTTCCCATGCAAGGCCGAGGGTGGATTTTTAAACATAGAGGCCCCCAAAAAATCAAATGAATACCTAAAATTGAAATGTAAACTAATGAAAATGGAGATATTGAAGAGATCTCTTACCTGGAGGAAATGGTTCGTGATTTCATCCATCGGTTTTCTCAGAATTGGCCTCAGAAGTTTGGTGGTAAAAAGCCCTCTTTCTACTCTCAAATTGGTTAAAAAACAAATGGTAAAAATAAAATTACTTTTTGAACTTTTATAGGTATTTGCGCAATTAAAATATTATTTTTATGTTTGTGACCTTTTAAAAGTCAAAATGTTTAGTGTTTTTTAACCTAATGTCGAGAAATTATGATAATTTATTGAGTTTAATGTGCATAATAGGTTACAACATTTAAAAATGGATCATTTTGACCTAGATTCCTCTTCTAACCCATTTTCAGAATCTCAAAACATGAAAATATTTCCAAGCACTTGATTTTTCGAACTCGTAAAAGTAAATGAATAACCATCCACTCAATATAATTTTACACCTTTTATAGACTGAACTGGACTATTTACGAAAAAGGTATATGTTTACTTATTATGGTCAATATAGTTCTCTCCTGCATTTTTTTATCCCCTTTTGGGCTTGAGGAACTAAATTTACGAAAAAGAATATTGTGGAGTTTACTTATGTTTTTCTCCTGATTCCCTAAAACTAAAAAACATCCAGCTTTACTTTCTCTGGGCTCGTTAAAATTTTACAATAAAATAACAAAATCAATTTCCTTTTCATGTCTCTTTTCATGTATTTTCAAACTATTTAAACATGAAAATGAAATCAAGTTACCCCTTTACTAGACTACTTAAAAATAGTATAGGACTCGTTAAGCGTAATGAGAACAAACTACTCCTTAGAGATCATTAAAAATACTTCGGAGGACTCATCCAAAGGATGAGATGACAAGAGAAGCATATGTTATCCTCCTCAAGCTTGTAAAAAATAAAGAGGTACTTTCTAGTGATGGTGGGGGGAAAGTGGGAAAAAGTATTCATTTTACATTCATTATAAAGGCATTATGTCACTCTTGAACACATCACTCCATCACACCTGTGTCTAGGTTGGGAAATCTATTTGTCTTGTAGTTAATTGAACCCCATTGAAAGTCTTCAACTGGTTTTGAGTATTACCATTGAGTCAAATTCTTCCAAGTAAATTGTGGTGTCATTATGTGTTCAAGACAAGCTCAAAGTAAGTTCATATTCCTTTGCAAATTTTAACCTTCAGTTGCGTCGGTCATCCCTGAGTCAGTCTGTTGGCCCTTAATTTTGGTCATCTTTGCCTATCCTAAATCCATTTATTTACCACCATGTTCCATCCTAATTCACCTATATATGCCTCATTTTAAGTCCTAGTTTGCATATTTAGGTAACTAAATTAAGTTTATCAATTTTTAGAATTTTTTGTAAAAATTGGGTTTTAAGAGTAAATTTGGACTGCATTAAAAATTCTCATAATAGCTCCATGGAAGTCATATGTGAAGGACACCTGGGCAAGTTCCGAGTGTATATTTGGAGATATTAGGAGCCACTAATGAAGAAACACCTATTGGTTCTGTCAAATTGAGCAAAAATAGGTCTGGTCAATGCTTGTCAAACTTGACCTATCATTCAGGAACCCCTAGTAAAAAGGGGCATATTTATTATTTTGTGGGATTTTTTCTAATTTGCTGAACTAGAATTGATGATTTCGACCTGTATGGATGAATTAGGATTGATAAGGATGTTAAAGACATTATAGCAAAGTTTTTTTATGATTTTCTTATTTAAACAGAGTTTGTGGACCATTCAAGCAGTGTAACTTTTTATTAAGATTATTGGAGACTTTTTAGATAATTTTAAGGATCATTTCTATTGTTCTATTTTTTGTTCATGTTTTGAGTGTTCTATTAAGTTACTTGTAGCTGAAGAGTTCTTCAGGTGTACAAGGCAAGGTTGGAGGGCCCCCATACCAAGCTAAGTAAACTTTGGTTAAATTTTGTATAAATTAGCATAGTTTTCATTCAGTATTTCTTGTTTCAGTTTTATGATTCATTTAATTAGATGTGTTATGATTTTTGTATGATTTTTGGATGATTTTGGTTTAAAATCTAATTTTCCTATGAAAAGAAAACCAAGGATTTAAGTTAAATTCTCTTTCTATCAGATTATGAATCATAACTAGAAATCATCATTTTGCATTTCTTCAATTGTTTCTTGAATTCCAATTTATGATTTGATGCAATGGTAATGTTTTTGGAGTAGAACTGTGAGGAAGGAAAACCAAGACCTCCTAAGTTAGGAGCCTCTTCTCTTTCTTTCTACACATCACAAACTAATGCTCTTTAGTTTCTCTTCTTGAGGACAGTAATGTGGGGAAGGACAACCACGACCTCCTAAGTTAGGAGCCTCTTCTTTTGCTTACTGCATTTTGAATCAAAGACTTTTTAGTTTCTTTAAACTTAGAACTTATTTCTAATATGCATTTCCTTTAACCTTTGAGGCTTGCCTTCTGAACTTGACTTTACCTGAAATCCATATGCTATGGATGTGCTTCCAAGTCTACAAACTTAGATTGACAAGTAAGTTTACTTAGTTTACTTATCCTCCTCAATCTTGTAGAAAATAAAGAGGTACTTTCCAGTAATGGTCGAGGAAAAGTGGGAAAAAGTATTCAATTTAAATTCATTATAAAGGCAGTATGTCGCTCTTGAACACGAAACTCCATCACACATGTCCAGGTTGGGAAATCTATTTGTCTTATAGTTAATCGAACCCCATTGAAAGTCTTCAACTAGTTTTGAGTATTATCATTGAGTCAAATTCTTCCAAGTCAATTGTGGTGTCGTTAAATGTTCAAGAGAAGTTCAACATAATTTAATATTCCTTTGTAAATTTTAGCCTTCAATCGTGTCGACCATCCTTGAGTCATTCCTCGCCACTATTCTTCAAATCTTGACATTGTGTTTCGTTTCGTAGGATTTTTTGTGACGGTTCGCTTCCTAATGAGTTCATCTCATTATCTAGGAAGTTGATTTAGAAGCATTCAGTACCTTGAACCCTGCATGCCTTAATGGCAGGTTTCTCACTTTCAACATCGGGTTCTCATCATTGGCCTTCAATCGAACGACTCTATGATTGTCCGACTTCATATCATATTTTTACACTCTATAGATTGTACTGAGAGTACCTTGATAGTTATTGTCATTATTGGTGGTTTCTCTCACATTTGTTAATGGCTCACATCATTGAAAGGTAATAGAGAGGTTTCTACCATGTTCAACTTTGAGACATTCACTCTCATGGCTAGATTTATACTACGGATCGAGGGATGGAGATTAAGACTCTGAATCTAGTTTCGTCAATGCAGGTTGCGAGGAGTTATATTCTCATGATTATGTAGAAAAATTCATAGTTGATGGCTACATCCTACTATCTCTACTATGGATATGATTATTGATTTTTTCCCGTACTTATTCATTGAGTTATTTTTAATATGAGTATGGGAATGTCAACCTCAGTGATGATTATATATTGTGTTGTAATCCTTGAAATTTTCATGTAGGTGTCCAACTATTGTCTCCAATCCAATCTTTGGCGTGATAATGCACTTGAACATTTAAAAACTTATTTTTTATACTTCACACTTTAGGGGGAAATTTGTTACACGTCATTTTGCCACCATGACACTTGACCATTAATATGGATCTCTCACCATCCATAAATGTGTTCCATTACACTTCCTTAGAAGTCAAACAATAAAAAACCCTTGAAAAGGACATGAATTTTGGGTAAAATGGCTTTATGAACTGTTAAGTGTGAACTATGCACTTTTCCTAGTAAGTTTCTACGCATTTGAAGTTTCTGTCCCTGATAACTATGTAGAAATGTGCTCTATCTTCCACTATAGAATGTGCAAGTAAATAAAAGTAAAGTAAAAATAAAAGTGAATACATAATAATTATTGATAAATGTACTTGTTATTTTTTAGCTTTAATGCTTTTTATATCATTGGTAATTAGTTATTAGCATGGTTGTATGACATATTCAGGTTATGGCTCTTATCATGTTTTTACATTCAAATAACTGGTTAATGAATGCATGACCTAATGGACGTTATGGAAGCTATTGTGAGAGGGAAATAGACCTTCTTGATGTTTCTCAAATAAGTTTCACATCTTTATGTTTAGATATCCATTCATGACTTGTAGATGTCATGTTCACCATGTGTTTGACAAAATGAATATCATGGTTAGGCTTGGTTAGGTCATGTCATTAATTGAATTTTGTGTCAGAGGCTTTGTCCTTTTGTCATTTATCATTCTGGAAATTTTAATTAAGTTCTCACCAATGGTCTAGAGACTAGCCTTGAAAATGTGCCTTGGATCTTGTGGTCGTTGGCACAGAAATACTTAAAAGAGACTATAGCTGCTAGGAAGCAGCCCTGTGGGAGCGACTGGAGGGCTATAGTTTCTTGGAGGCCTTTTCATGGGAGTGACTAGGGGTCTAGATCAGTCAGAAAGAATTTTATCTTAGGGATTGGGCACCTAGAATGGTTGGTTAGTTATTGTGGGTCCTATAGCACTTAAGGGAAGTTAGTAAGGTCTTGTTAAGTTAGCTCCATTTCCTTAAGGTCATCTAGGAGGCTGAGTCATGTAATAGTAGCCCCTTAGCTCATGTTTACCCTAGGTATATATGAGAGGAGGAATGTTACAAAGTGGTATCAGAGTAGGCTTCACGCTCTTTGGGTGATATATGATACTACAGAGTGGTATGAGATCATGGTTTGAACACTTGGACCTCATGGGCTGGATGCATGTGGTTATGCATGTATTGTCATGGTTATGGTTGTCATGCATGATGTCATGGTATGTAGTGGGTATTTTCATGCATGATGTTGATATCTTGATATGATTATAATTATGTATATATTAGTGTGATACATGCTAATGTGGACTGAGTTTGCAGATGAGATCAACCTCCCCTTAATGCCATTGAGGTATGATTTTGATTATGGTATCTATTTGGTTTATCTGACATGGTATACTTACAAAGAAAAGAATCAAATATGCTAAGAAAAATGGTAGACTACAATTCACGTGACTCTCCTTACAAATAATATGAGCAACATTATGATGAGTACTCCCCTCACATAACACACACTTTGAGAAGTTTGAAGGCATATATCAAAAGTTGTGAGGCTAAAAATGATAGGTTGGTTGAGGCACATGAAAGACATGAAAGGATTCAGGAAAAGAAAGCAAAGGTCAATACAAGCATCCTTTAGAGTTTATTATACTTGCAGAGACAGGGACAACTAAGGATTAGTTAAGATGAGGAAGAGAATACTAATGGATCCTATGGTAGTAGGTCTTAGTCAGAATACAAGTTAGATAGAGGGCATACAGTGAGAGGTGGAAGATCATTGGATACACCTAACATGAGGACTGATATGTATGTGTTTCTTTCTAGATCCTTGTTTAGGAGACATCATCATCATAATCAATGCCATCATCCTTATAGGAAGAGTGATTTCTTTCCTAAGAAGTTCAAGAAATTCAAGCCTCCTACATTTGATGGAGATATGAAGAAGTCAAAAGATGCAGAGGCATGGCACTTGGGATGAAGAAATTATTTAGATTGCATAACTATTCAAAGAACATGAAAACCCAAATATCCACCTTTAGTCTTAAATGGAAAGAAGATATCTTGTGGGAAGATGTCAATAATGTCAAGGGAATTCGAGGTGAAAATTTTATTTGGAATAAGTTCAAGAGAGTCTTCAAGAAGAAGTACCTATTTGAGTGACATTATGATGATAGATACAAGGCATTTTGTGAGCTGTGGATGGGTTCTATGACAGACGATGAGTATACTAGTAGGTTCCTAGAGCTATTGAGGTATGTTCCTTACCTCAAGAATGAGAAAGTGAAGATTCAATGGTTCATCAATGGGTTTCTAGCAGCATATAGAGAGAAGATTGAGTTTGATGAGCCATGATTGTTGGAGGAAGAAACTAAAAAACTAAAGATTTTTTATGAGTATTCAAAGCATAAAGTTGAGCCTAAACATGATTTGAAGGGGAATGAGAAGGATAAGGGGAAGAGGCCACCGAAGTGGGAAAACCTCAGGATGCATGTGAGAAATAAAATGTTGTTCCTTATAAGAAGTTCAATGGAATTGAGAAGGAAATGGGTCGCAGCGTGGAGAGAAACAAAATAGAGGTGATTGTAGGGGACCGTTACAGTGTTGGATATGTTGCAAATATCATTGCAAGAAGGATTTTCGATTGTATTAGGGTAGTAGCCTTATATCTATAGTGCTCAGGAGGCACATACAGTTGGGGATGTGGGCCATACAAATCCTTGGATTTTTGTAGTCATGGACAACAAGTAGGCATATAACAATGAATCCATTATTGAGATGGAAGGTAAGATCTATGGTCAAGTTATTTCTATTTTGATTAACCCTATATCTAATTATAGTTATGTTAATCCTAAACTTGTGGATAAGAGTGGTTTAAGAAAATATGTGCATGAAGAGTCTTGGTTGGTGCAATTGGGTATAGGCACTATGAAGAGGGTTCATTATTGGGTAAGAGCTTGTGCATTTGAGCTGAATGGTATGTCTACATCAATGCGTCTAAATGTGCTTCCATTGGGATTGTATGGTATTATTTTTGGTATGGATTGACTACTCCTCCACATAAGTAAAGTAGATTGTTATGACAAGGCTATCGAGTGCATGGACAATAACAGGGAAAGGAGAATATTGTAGGGAAAGAAGAAGCCTACATTGGTGAGGATGGTCATAACTATGAAAGATAAGTTAATCTGTAGGAAGGGGTGTGTACTATTTGCAATCCATATTTCTAGCGATAAGGGTAAGGATGTTGAGGATGAAAAAAGATTCCAAAGGTACCATGTATTGCAGCAGTTTTAGGATGTGTTTCCAACAGAGTTTTTATATTTTCTTCCTCACATGGAAGTGGAATTTTCTATTGAGTTGGTACCAAGGGAAACTAATGCAAGAGCATGCGACTCAAAAGGAAAAAACCTGCAGTTTCTATGTTTTCTAGTTAAAAAAAATATGAACAGGGTAGAAAATAAAACATGATATCTTTTTTTCAGTTAAAAATAGCATAAAAGTAATGAATAAAACTTGCTATCTTTTCACAGATAGACAAGCTGTAAAAAGCCTTAAGTTACTATGTAAAAAGTCTGCTTTGTAATAAGTAAGGTTATCCATTATAAATAAAAATAAATTGGTCGCTTGCTGGAGGGAGGGAGGGAGGCGGTGCCATAACTATCATTATGAAAATTCTCTGGCGTTCCTAGCATGGGTTTTCTAATAAAAAGTTTGTATAATCGATTATGTTGTGAATTGATAGCATTGAAGTGTTGAATAATTATTTTGTTGTGTATGGAAAAGGCTTGAAACGCCTTCTATTATCCGTTGGATACATTACTATGTATTGAGCCTTTAGTTGTTTCTTTTGTTGTAATGATTGCGCCATTTTAATTTCATTTTCATTATAGTCAACGTTACTGTGGATTGGAAGTCAATACTATGCTTAGAAACCCGATAGCTCTTAACATGGAATAATTGATTTGCATGTGCTATATAATTAATTGTGTATCAAAGCTTCTTGGGCGGTATAGGTTCAAACCTTGGTGTATTCTCCAACTATTGAAGCCATGAACCTTTATACGTGTCAATTTCCTTACTTTGTTTGGTCGAATACAGAGTTAGTATACATATAAAGGAGTGTTGCGTTGTTTTCAATAATTGTTTCCTAGTTGTTGCGCAGAGAGGGCTGTGAATTATTGGTGGTGACCGGTTGAACTCACAACCATGGGCTTAAAAGAGTGTTGTTGCTGTAGTTTATAGCTGTTTGCGGCAGAGAGAGTTCTGTTGTTTACTTATGATGGTCGGTTGAACAAAAAAATAATGGTTCGTATTTGATTCTATTCATTCAGTGGTTTGAACTCAGCTTAATTGTGGCAATTTTACGTTGGTAGTCAAGATTTCATTATAGTATAATGAAATTATATTGAATTGTTGCCCAATGATTGTAGTGTAAATCCTTCATTAATAAGGTCGCTGATAACAATAGGTTTATAATCCCTCTTGTAAGGCCTGTATAGTTCATTGAATTGATGCCAATGGAAATTAAGTCATTTGACCATAAATAAGCAAGGTTGTGACTCGGTAAAAAGGAATGAAGCTATCAGTTTAATGACTAATACGCTTGAAGACAGTTCAAGGAAAATTGAAGTGGAGATTCAGGAGATTTCTGTCAAATTAGAGAGATTATCCCTAACGCCTGCACCCTCACCATCATAAGTGGTATCAGAGCTAGAATGCTCTGTTGAAGATATTTGTTTGTTTTTTGAATGAGGACATGAAAGTTCTGTTGAGAACTGAAGTGTTTTATTTGAATATGTTTAAATCTGATATTCAAGCTACATAATTGCAGTGAACAGGATGGCAGAAGTAAATGGAGGACAAGATCATGCAGGATCTTAAAGGTGAGATGATTTTTGAGTTGAAATTTATAATTGAAGTTTATGGTTGCAGAGAAGATGATGGAAGTGAACTTGGCATTCAGCTGAAGGCTAAATAAGGAGGACAATTGCAATGTCCTTTAGAAGAAGGTGAGTTGAAGAGATAGCCTAGAGAGAGCAGAGGAGTGCTCAAGAGGTTCCAAAGGCAGTGAACCAGTACTTACCAAAAGACTGAGTGAGGAGAGCTTGGTGAGGTAAGTGGCAGCCAGAGAGATGTTGTTGCAAAGGCTAGTACAACTCATGGTGAGTGAGAAACTCATGAGGAAGAAGTCTGCCAGAGGGAGAGGGACTTTGAGAGGAAAAGGAAGTCAAGGTGATAGTGGAAGATCTACAACACCTAAAGAACGATCTAGTCGTAGCTCAACCCAGCATGCACCCACAGGAGGTGATGCAAGAGGCAGAAGGAGTTTTTCTAGAGGAAAAGGAGGTAGAGGAAGAGGTTCAGAGAAATGCCACAAAGATGAGATGACTACAAAAGTTTGAGAAAGAGAGATTGCAGTAATAAAGGTATAATTGCAGGTACTAGAAGAATGGTTGCAAGAGCAAGAAAATCAGAAAGGAAAATGGATCTTTCCACTGAAGGGAAAGAGAGTGATTTGGCGACAATTGCAGAGGAGGTTGAGGCAAATTGTGATTGCCTTGTTGAAAAAGGGACTTAGAGTTCTTGAGCCAGAGAGGGAATTTTAATATTCCACATGGAGATATGTCCAAAAGAAATCTAATCTTGGTAACCATGATGAGCCTTTGAATGCAGTAGCCATGCGCATATAGAGAAAGTTCTGTGGTTGGAAAGGTCAAAGGGATTTTCTGATTATTCGCCAGAAAATTTTCAAAATACAAGCACATGTAAGAGGGCATCAGGTCAGAAAAAAATTACAGAAAGATCATTTGGTCAGTTGGGATTATTGAAAAAGAAATCTTGCGTTGGAAACGTAAGGGAGTTGGATTGCGTGGTTTTCGAGCAGATAAAGCTATTGAAGATTCATGTGCATTAGAGCGAGTATTGGAACAGGGAAGAGAAAAACTCTGTTTACGCAGAGCAATTATAATAATTCTTAAGGGAACAATGAAGAACGTGATTGGAAGAGAAAGGTAAATTGATTCATGATCGATGGGCGTAAGAAGCTTGTGACTGCTCGAGCAGCAGGTAAAAGGATCAATGATCTATCGGCGTAACAGTATTGTGAGTGTCTGAGTAACAAGCATTACATTCTAGTGAAGAGTTGGAAACACAGGAACAATACTGTATCATTAAAGACTTTGTTAAAGGAATGCAGAGTTGAATATGTCAAGAAGGTAAGTTTAATGTGTGAGCTAGTTGCATTGTGAGCCGAACCCATGCACAGTAGCCGAAGTATTAAATCTATGATGGTTATGGTTACCAGAATGATAATTTCGATTTAAATGTTAACTGAGTTTTGTATTGTTGAGGCATTAGTTGAATTACAGATAACTATTTGGTCAAGAGCTCCAAACAAAATACGATGGCTATTGAATAAAACGCGTGGCAAATAGAAGGCAAATTTGGTCAGCAATGGAAGGCGTTAACGCAGAACAGTATTGTAATAAAAACGTACAAGATTGAAGGGCGACTAAGGAATTAATTTGTGTTGTGTTGAATTGCAGAGAAATCATGTGAATAACATTTTTTATATGAAGTGAAGTTATAGCATTAAAAGCTGAGATGCATGTTTATAAGCATAGGGTATAAAGATTTTGGGTTTTGCAGGGTTGACCTTGAGACAGGAAGAACTCAAAGCAGCTGAGTTGAAAGAGGAGGTTTCAATTGGTGAAACAGAGGAGAAGATCATTGATGATTTCTTGAGTTATTGGGTAAATCCAGATCAGCTGGATAATGTAAAACCGTGTATTTTTGTAGCTGACAATTGTGATTTGATTACATATTTTACTGAGGAGGATGTGCAACCTTGTGAAACTATTACAACACAAGAGGAATTTCTTATGGATGCAGAAGAAGTGGATCAGCCTGTGGTACGGATAAGTGAAGCAACAGTTGAGTCTGTTAAACTTGGTGATTTTCAAACTGAAAGTTTGTGTGTGGATGCAGGGACTATAAGTGATGATGGTATGCTTCAACAATGCTACAAAGAAATTGCATTGTTGGAATACTGGTTGGAGAATCCAGAGTATGATAGGGAGATTGCAGCAGATGAAAGAGTTCAGTACAGTGAACGAGTGCAGAAGATGTCATGGAAGCAGATGATATGAGAGAAAGACTAGTTGACAGTCTTGAGAATTCTTCAGAGGATTCTTTGAAAAGTTTAGATCAGCATAATGATGTGCTGATAGTGGAGGAGGATTCAGAACAACGTACTGAAATGCTGGCAAAGGAGTACAAGGCATTGATGCCTTATAATTTTTGTTCTAACAAGTGTTTTGTGAATGCAGGTATTGTTGCAAAACATTTGACTCAGTTGAGTAGTCAAATGAAGGGAGAAGAAGTTTTCTGTTCTAGAAGACAAGAGGGTATGGATGATCAGGTGGTAGTCAGAAAAGAAACAAGCATAGAAGCAAGAATTCAGCAAGTGACAGTACAAACTGAGCAAGCCGTCTTAGCTCAGCAGGCAGCAAGAAATCAATAGCTTGAAGATTTATTGGACAAGGAAATTGAATTAATCAGAAGAATCATGTTGAAAGTGTCTCGGAGGAAGACATCAGCAAGGAAGAGAAGCAACAAAATGAAAACAGGGACAGATTGTGAAAGTGCAGCTAGTGGAGTAAGACAACATAAAATATGGAGACCTGGAGAAAAGAAACAAGCAACAACAGATGATGACTTGCAGAACAAAGTGTGGGATCCTGGAAGACAAGAACAAAGACTAAAACGCATGATCAGGAAATCATGATCGTTTTCAACCTTGAGAGTCTGATGCAGGAGCATGCGACTCAGAAGGAAAGAGCCTGCAGTTTCTATGTTTTCTAGTTAAAAAAAATACGAACAGGGTAGAAAATAAAACATGCTATCTTTTTTTCAGTTAAAAATAGCATAAAAGTAATGAATAAAACTTGCTATATTTTCACAGATAGACAAGTTGTAAAAAGCCTTAAGTTACTATGTAAAAAGTCTGCTTTGAAATAAGTAAGGTTATCCATTATAAATAAAAATAAATTGGCCGCTTGTTGGAGGGAGGGAGGGAGGCGGTGCGATAACTATCATTATGAAAATTCTCTGGTGTTCCTATCATGGGTTTTCTGATAAAACGTTTGTATAATCGATTATGCTATGAATTGATAACGTTGAAGCGTTGAATAATTATTGTGTTGTGTATGGAAAAGGCTTGAAACACCTTCTATTCTCCGTTGGATACATTACTGTGTATTGAGCCCTCAGTTGTTTATTTTAATTTCATTTTCACTACAGTCAACGTTACTATGGATTGGAAGTCGATACTACGCTTAGAAACCCGGTAGCTCTAAGCATGGCGTAATTTATTTGCATGTGTTATGTAATTAATTGTGTATCGAAGCTTCTTGGGCGGTACAGGTTCGAACCTTGGTGTATTCTCCAACTATTGAAGCCATGAACCTTTATACGTGTCAATTTCCTTGCTTTGTTTGGTCGAATACAGAGTTAGGATACATATAAAGGAGCGTTGCGTTGTTTTCAATAATTGTTTCCTAGCTGTTGCATAGAGAGGGCTGTGAATTATTGGTGGTGACCGGTTGAACTCACAACCACGGGCTCAAAAGAGCGTTGCTGTTGTAGTTTATAGATGTTTGCGACATAGAGAGTTCTGCTGTTTACTTATGATGGTCAGTTGAACAAAAAAATATTGGTTTGTATTTGATTCTGTTCATTTAGTGGTTTGAACTCAACTTAATTGCGGCGATTGTATGCTGGTACTCAAGATTTCATTATATTCTAATGAAATTTTATTGAATTGTTTCCCAGTGATTGTAGCGTAAATCCTTGATTAATAAGGTCGTCGATAACAATAGGTTTATAATCCCTCTTGTAAGGCCTGTATAATTCATTGACTTGATGCCAATGCAAATTAAGTCATTTGTCCATAAATAAGCAAGGTTGTGACTCGGTAAAAAGGAATGAAGCTATCAGTTTAATGACTGATACACTTGAAGACAGTTCAAGGCAAGTTGAAGCAGAGATTCAGGAGACTGCTGTCAAATTAGAGAGATTATCCCTAACGCCTACACCCTCGCCATCAGCAACACCAGCATCAAAGGCACCTTATAGGATGACAACTCCAAATTTGGTGGAGTTGAAGTTGCAGTTAAAGGAAATCCTTGACACATTAGGCCAAGTGTATCACCTTGGGGTGCACCGTTATTATTCATGAAGAAGAAGGATGGTACTCTCATGTTATGCATCGACTAAAAGAAGCTAAGCAAGGTGATGATCAAGAACAAGTATCCATTGTCAAGGATCAATGATTTGTTTGACTAGTTGAAGGGAGCAACAACATTCTCAAATATTGATTTGAGATCAGGATACCATATGTTATGCATTAAAGAAGATGACATCTACAATACTTCTTTTTGGAATAGGTATGGGAATTATGAGTTTGTGGTAGTTCCTTTCAGTTTGAATAATGATGTGCTTGACAAATAGTGTGTTTCATACTTATCTAGAAAAGTTTGTTATTGTGTTCATTGATGATATATTGATATATTCTAGGAATGAGGAAGAACATGCTGAACAGTTAACAACGGTATTGAGATTACTAAGAGAGCATAAGTTGTATGCCAAGCTTAGAAAATGTAGTTTCTTTCAAACAGAAGTACATTACTTGGGATATGTTTTCTCCAAAGAATTCAAAACAGTGGATCTGGAAAAGATAAGATCTGTCATGGAATGGGCATCTCCTAAATATGTGGATGAGGTTAGATCATTCATGGGTTTGGCATGTTGTTACAGGAGGTTCATTAGGAACTTCTCACATATCACATCATTGCAGGGGAAAGGGAAGAAATTAGAATGGACAGAGGAATATGTAGCAAGTTTTGAGGAATTGAAGAAGTTGTTGAAAAATTGTCTGCTTCTAAAGATTGCATATCCAATAAAGAGTTTGTGGTGTGCATAGATACTTGCAATAGAGGACTTGGTGGAGTCCTAATGTTGGACGGACATGTGGTATGTTATGATTCAAGGAAACTTAATGAGCACATGTAGAACTATGTGACTCATGACTTGAGTTGGCAACGATCATTCATGCATTGAAGATGTGGAGACACTATCTTCTTGGGAGGAGGTTTGTTTTGATGAGTGATCACAGTGGGCCGAGGTACTTGTTTGATCAACCAAATTTGAATGCCAGGAATTCTAGATGGTTGGCCACACTCAGTGAGTTTGACATTGAGATCATATACATTAAAGGAAAGGAGAACAAACTGGGAGATGGTCCCAGTAAGAGATTGCACATAAACCATGTAGAAGTTGTGCTCTTATGGGATAGGTTTATAGGATCAGATCTTAGAGGTATGACAATAGGATGATAGGTATCAAAATATTAACCAAAAATCATAGTAGGGCATCGGTGATTAGGATGTGGACTATCATCTCACAATTCATGGCTTTGTGAGATTCATGGACAAAATCTATGTGTTGGATTATAATGAATTCAAAAAAACTTAACTTGAGGGACTTCCATGCTAAGCCATATTCGGTTCACCTAGGATATCAGAATACATTGACAAATGTGAAGAACTTCTAATATTGGTTGAATATGAAGAAGGAAGTGGCAGAGTTTTTTGCTAGATACTTGGATTATTAGCAGGTGAAAACTAAGTTGAACCACCCAATTGGTTTGTTAAAGCCTATTCCTATTCCAAAGTGGAAATGGGAGGTCATTTCCATGGAATTGATTACAGGTTTATCAAGTAAATCAAAGCAACATGATGATATTACGGTTATGATTGACAAGTTGAGAAAGGTAGTTCACTTCATTCCACTAAAGACTACGTATTCAAATAGTGAGGTAGCACAAGTCTTCATCAAAAAGATAGTGATATTGTGTGGTGCTCTAAAGAAGAGTGTGTCATACAAGGATGCCACTTCACTTACAGGTTTTGGAAGGAGTTATTTGCAGTTTTGGATAAAACTTTGACATTCAACACAACTTATCATCCACAAGCATATGGATAGTAAGCGAGAATCAACAAGATACTAGAGGATATGTTGAGGATGTATTTCATGCATCAACAATGAAGTGGCAGGAGTATCTTCCACGTGTTGAGTTTTCTTACAACAATGGTTATCAGGGGTCACTGAGGATGAGTCTGTTTAATGCACTCTATGGGTTGAGTTGTAACACTCCCATCATCTTGAGCGATCTAGTGAAAAAGGTACTTATTGGATTGGACATGTTGTGAGAGATGGAATAGGAAATGCAGGTTATAAAGAAGAATCTAAAGGAAACACGAGATAGATAAAAGAGTTATGAAAACTAGCATAAGGAATTTAAGGAGTTTTAGGTTAGGGAACATGTGTACTTTTGTATCAAGCCCAAGAAGATCCCCTTGAGGATTGGATCATGTGCCAAGTTGGCACCTAGGTATTGCATCCCTGTTCAAATCCTTAAGAGGATTGGACCAGTGGCCTATACAGTTGCATTGCCTCCAATAGTGAAAGTCCATGATTTTTTTCATGTTTCATTTCTTAAAAGATATTTAGGATGTTGATAATATTATTGATTGGTTTGTATTACAGGTGGAACTAGAAGGAGAATTATAGCTGGAACCTTAGTGCATATTACAGTAGAAAGAACTCGTGTGCTATAACAAAGAAATCGAGCAAATTAAATTGTAGTGGAAGCACTCTGGGCTCGATGAAGCTACATGGGAGATGGTTGATCAGATGCAGGCTTTGTATCCTTCATTTTTTGGCATTTGAGGCAAAGCAGTTTTGATATATGTACATATTTATGTATGGTTAAGATGTTAAATACCACAAATATATGTGTTATAAAGATCCAATAAGCAGTATGGTTTTCATGTTTTTCATGAGGGTTTTAATTTTGATGAGGTTGTTCATTGTAAATACTGCAACGAAGTGGGTTATAAAGATCCATGGGAAGTATGATTTGGTTTTCAGTGGTTTTTTTAGTTGTAAATGTCATTGAACACTGAGGATGATGTTCCCCTAAGGGGGAGGGGTCTGTAACAATGACGAGTTAAAAGTTCATGTAATAATGTTAATAAAGGAAAAATAAGACCAAGGTCATGGGACACATATTCCAAGCTAAATGATGTATAAGACATCCAAGTGGACATCATTTTTTATTTATTATGGCTAAGGGGAAATTAGCAAAAGTAATGACAAAGGCTTTGAAAAGGAAATAAGGTATTATTAGTATTTTATTTATGAAAATATACAAAAATAGGAGAAAAGGGAGGTGAAAAGTCACAGGTTGCATGTGTGGAGGAAATTGAAGGAAAATAGAGGGAAAATGAAGAAATTAGAGGGATCAATAATAAAAAGACATCAAAGCATCAGTTTGGGGCATTTTTCTAGCTTTGTTTTGGAATTAATGTTAGAGAGGAAAAGAGTAGGAGGAGGAGAAAGAAGACAAGCAAGCAAAGTAATGACAAAGAAAGCAAAGGAAAGAACGTGAAGCAAAGGAAAGCAAGGATCAAGAAAGGAAAAGTTGGATCAAGCGACTTCAATGGGAATACTTGTAGGTAACAAGTTGCATGTATTATTTTCTAGCTGATTTTGGCATGCATGGTATATGCATGTGTGTATTTGGTTCATTTATGGCCAATGTGATGGATTTTGTCGGGTTTTGATAGTGGTTTTAGCCTTTCTTTGTCATTTCTGGATAGCCATGGTGTGATGGGATTCATTCTTGGTTGAGCTTTGGATTTCCAAAAGGTTTTGGATGTAGGTGAGGTGGTCTAAGGAAAATCCAAAGGGTTGGGGGTGGAGATGGTTTTCTCTAGGGATCCCTCCACAGGTGGGTGGAGATGAGAAAATTCCTCAAGGGATGGTGAAGGAATGATGAGGCATCCAAGTTTGGTTTGATTTTGTAATCTCAAGACCGGATTAGGTGAGATCACGATATTGTGAGGGTGGAGGTGGTTTACCCTCTTGATTCCATTGGTTGTTTATGGATTGGTTTATACCATGATATCCCACATTCCTGCTTCGAATACAAAACTAGGGTGATTGGCTAAAAGAAAGATTTGGTTCAACTCAATCTATGGTTGGGGTGTATGTGGAAGTTCATGACTTGGTTAGATTTCCATATGTTTAATAAGGACTAAGTTCCGCTTGTATTTTACGAGTAATGTACTTGTTATTATGTGGCTTTAATGGTTGTTATATCATAATTAATTATCTGGTTATATGATAGTTATAATCATGGTTGTATGATAGATTCAAATTATGGCTCTTATCATGTTTTTACTTGTAAACGACTAGTTAATGAATGCAAGACATAATGGATGTTATGGAAGCTATTGTGATAGGGAATTAAACCTTCATGATATTTCTCATATAGGTTTTAGATCTTTGTGGTTAGATATGCATTCATGACATATAGATTTCATGTTCACCATGTGTTTGATGAAATTAATTTCATGGTTAGGTCTAGTTAGGTCAATTTCTTTATTGAGTTTTGTGTCATAGGTTTTTCATTGTGTCATTTATCATTTAGAAAGTTTCAATAAGTTTTGGGTAGTGGTCTAGAGACTAGCCCTTAAAAGGTGCCTCGGATCTCGCAGTCGTTGGCACAAAATTTTCCTAAAGATGTTGCAGTTGTGTGGAAGCATGATTATGGGGGTGACTAGAGGGTTACAGTCACTTGAAGGGCTTGTCATGGGAGTAGATCACTGAAAATTAAATTTATCTCAGGGTTTGGACACCTGGAATGATTGGTTAGTTCTTGGAGGTCATGTAGCGCCTTAGGGAAGTCAGAAAAGTCTTGTAATGTCAACTTGATTTCCTTAAGGTCATCTAGGAGGTTGGTTCATGTCATAGTAGGCCATAAGATCATCTTTACCTTGGGCATGCCAGTGAAAGCGGGTAGTTATGACAAGAAGCATGTTACAGACACAGGGGATTCTAGATTCCCTAAAAGGGGGTGAATCACTATGTGAGCACTAGGTGGTGAGGGTGGGCACCTTTTGACTCCTAGTGTTAACCAAGTAAGAAGCTGCTAATTGGTGGGATTAAGGAAGAAAGTTCTCAGGAGTCTCAAAATCAGTGGCAAATTGGTGTGTTAGTCCTTGAAGAAAGCACCCCCCCGAGACTATGGAATCTGACTTGGGGGGTATGGGTGCAACTGCTTATGCTTGGGTGGAGAGTCCTTGTCCCAAACTAAGTTTCTCTACATATTCCAAGATAAGTAAATGTGTATTAGTTTTAATGTATGATGAATGATGGTACTGTGTTATGGATAATGGTCTGAACCTAGGGACTACAATGTGTTGATGAAACTTGCATATGTGTTATATGCCTTGTTGAATGTGTCAAGCAATTTGTATACATGCATGTTTATGAATTGTATATATGCGTGAATGTGCGAGAAACCCTAAAGTGTAATATGTCTAACAAATTCTAATGAAAAGTATAAAATATTTGGCACATAAAAACATAATAATTGCATGTTAACTAAGACTAGGTCATAATATAACACTGAGCCATGAAAGCTTGGATTAATTATTAAAGAATAGTAAGTTCTCGGATCCTTTTATTAACATAAAATTACATAAAATACCTTCTGCATAGCAGGGTTTGTATTCACTTGTGAGTCATCCATGGTCACGTTACAAGTTGTTATGTTTCTTGATGAGGATAGCCTTAATGTCAAACAAAGTTTTCCCAAGTATTAGTTGAGCCACCAAATTTTCCTGAATGTCCTTAGGCCTTGCGTTTTTAGCAAGTTTTATATCCATTGTTGCCACCATAAAGTGACGACTAAGGCATCTGATTGCTCTGCATATTAACATGGAGTTGTTTATAGGCCTGGAACAAGATCTGGCACCGTCAGCATGTGGAAAGTGAGTTTTGAACGTCCCTAGAGTCTACGCCAAGTTTCTGCTAGGTAATCCATGTAGGAGCACCTATGCCTCCCATGGTGGCATTCCTTCCCCTTGGGATGGGAAGGCTCATGAGCTAGGCACTAGGTAGAGAACCAATCACTCAAGCTTGAGAGGGATAATGTTCTAAATCACCCTAGGAAACAAAGAGAATCATCATGAACCCATAAAATACACCTCGAGGTCTACCAGACTCTTGAGGAAAAGCTATTGATGATAGGGCTAGTTCGTAGAAGTATGAGGAGCAGTAGAACTCGTAGCTGGGAGGGTTGTCAAGCTATCCGTCGCATCTCTCAATGCATATTCGGAAGCCATCGACTAAGTGATGGTAGAAAGGAGTAGGAAGGTCCCACTGTGTCTTAGAGGAAGGATGCCTTAAATTTATAGAAGAAGCAGGGTAACCTTATCCACAAAATGGTTAAAATCCTAGTCAAAGGGGATTTTTGATTGGTGGAAAGTGATTCCCTTCATGAGATCAATCAGAACAATAGGGTAGAAGGTCATAGAGTGGGAGAATGAAAGGTGATTTAAATTTAGAGTCAGGGACTTAGCAATAGAAGAGCATTGAGGTTTTGTCAAGAGACAATGATGGAATTTTTTCCATTACGAGAACCATTAAGTGACAGAAGGCTGTCATAAAGTGGCCACCATGGAAGCTTGGAAGGTTGGAACCTTGAGAAGCTACGCAAAAGACTCTTTATTGGATTTCAGGTTTGAGGGTATGATCACTAAATGGGGACCCAGTATGAATGCAAACTGCCAAAGGATTTTCCCTTTACGTGGAGACAACGTGGGCATGAAGTCTTAAGGACATGTGGCCACTAGTTGGGTATCGTGGGTGTGCTAGCTAGTCACTTGTGGGTGACACGTGAAACCTTTTGAAGATGTCATGGAGCATGGTCAATGTCATGGTGACATCACTTAGGAATGGTCAGACCCTAGAGGTCGGAAATCCTGTCAGGAAGGATTTTCCCGGGGAAAGTCCTTGACCATCGTTTGACAGAAAGGGTGTTGGCAGAAGCATTGTGTTCCTAGGGTCATTACTCAGACGCTATTAGATGGAGGTACTAGGGCGGTGGGGACATGAGGACCCATGGTGGATGGCATGAAGAGATGACTTGGTCATTAGTGGGTAATTTGACAAACCCTCAGTCGATAGGTAGTCTCAACTCATAAACTTGAAGCACTATGAGGATCTTGGAGATGTGACATGTCAGCCAGTCAAATTGTTTCTGGGGGGAAGTGGAGCACTAAGACTCAAGGTGTCAAGAGGTCCCGGAGTCATATATATATATATTAATATATATAATATATATATAATATTATATATATATATATATATATATATTATATATATATATATATATGTATATATGTAATATATATAATGTATATATGTATATATATATATATGATATGTTAATGTATTATTATGTATATACACATATACAAACTTATATATAATATATATATATATATATTTAATATATATATATATATAATAATAATATATATATATAATATATATATCATATATACATACATATGTATATATATATATATATAATATATATATATATAATATATATATATATATTATATATAGCTGTTATATTGAATCTATGACTACAAACATAAGTATCTTCCATCGACCTAGTCGCCTGGTCTAAAATGGATAAATCTAAGACTCATATGTTCTCCTTAGATAAATTGGATAATCAGAACATGCTTACTTGTGATCCGTCGCAACCTATTCTATCTTCTTGTCTTATAATCTCCAATTGTAGCTCTGATCGCTATAATTAGAACCTCCACAAACAAACAACATAAGCGAAAGATATACGACATCTACGTAACATTGTCCAATCACTTTATTCAATGGATCAAAAAAACATTGAAATTTATGAATGCAAACATAACATAACACATATAGGAAAACAATATACTCATTGTATTAATATGAAAGGGAGAGAATTTACAACCAAAAATGGAAGTTCATCTTGTAGATGTCTCCCCAAGTTGACTTGTCCATCATTGTCACAATGCAGACCTCAAGATCACCCTAATGCATGGAAATGATAAATCTCTTAATATCAAACCAACATGAGGGTTTGATTAGTCCCCAAAAGCCAAGCTTTAACTTGTGGATAACAGTAAATATATATGAGAGGATGTTAATTTAGGAATTCTTGTCCATTTAGCAATCTAGGATTAAAATCCATTCTTCATGGGAATATGAGCTCAAGGGATAAGAGATAAAATATCCAAGGTAGGATCCAATCCGATTCAAAGTTCTTATCCAATGTAAATGGTTATAACAATTCCTGTAATATTCAAGATTATTTTTACTTTTCCTGAATTTATAGAATTAGAGCACCCCCAACAAGGGACAACCTGCGATTGATTAGAGAAGGTGAAAAGCTGAGCAAGATGCTACTAAACACAAGTCTATAAAGGGTCAGGGTGTGTTGGGCCTTAAAAGCACTAAAATGAAGTAGTTAGGATAAAAAACATAGGGATTTGGAAGAGTAATACATAGAGATTTGTGTAGGAATGATGACAAGGTGTTCATCGATGTTGATTGATCTATTTTGTGGGCCTATTGACCAGATGCGACAAAATGGCCTATAATAGATTACCCCCTAAAGCACAAAGTGAGAAAAGGAAATTGATGATTGACATGCTTTACCTAGTGACAAGTTCAGATAAAGAACAACTGGTCGGATCATCATCTGTTACAATACATTTTCATCATTATATCTTTTGTTCAGGGAGGTGTACCCATAATCAACACATAAGCCAACATTACATGTAGAATAATCAAGAATTCATGTTCACTCGTGATGAAGTGTGGATCCATGATTAGATGATTGTATGATCATAGCCATCATGCTTTGTAATCTTGCATTAATCCTGAAATTACAGCCCAGATGGATGGAACTAGATCTGAGGTCTTCTATCTCGTTCATTTGATTGTCTAATGTATGAGCGTAACAATGTGAATAAAGGAGCTGAATTCAAACATGAAAGACACCATATGATTACCGGCTAATGATGTAAGTCATTAACAGATGAAAAAGAAATTACTGATGATGTTAATGGCTCTTAAGGTACAACAATATAATTTGTATGGTGTGAATGAATGAGTTTAGGTTGAACACCAAATCTGTGAGTCGAAGGCCAATGATTGAAACCTATCACCAAGAGTGAGGAAACTTGCCATCGATGTATACAAGTCCCAAGGTACTAAAGGAAGAGCTTCTAAGTCAACTTACTAGATATTGAGTGATGTTGATAGGAAGCGACCCTTGACAAGAGGGCCTTGATGTTCCCCCCATCAATGACATGAAACATGTATCATGTTTTAAGATAGAATGGTGTTGATGTCAAATTGGTTAAGGAATCAAAAAACATGGAATGAAGGCTTAAGAGTATCATAGAAGATATCAGTTGAATGACTTCTCTTGAACATATCAACATCGAATGGAATTGGAAAAATTGACCCAAAACCAAAAACGAAAGCTTTGAAATGGTGTAATGAACCAAAATATAAGAAGATTTCCCAACCCAACAACCATGAAGATGAAGTGGAAGAGTGCCATGTTCAATAGTGGCTCACTACCATTAATAGGTAGAATATCCCATTTTCCGAATTTCCTCAACCATTATTGGTCAGTACCTCTTAATTTTTTAATAGGCTTGAGGAGGATGACGTATGTTTGATCTATACTTTCATCCTTTGGATGAATCCCTCTGAATATGTTTAGTGAACCCTGAGAAGCAGTGGTTCAATCCCAACATGTTCAACGAGTCCATTGTTTCTTGATGTTTTTACAAGTCTACTGAAGTTCTAACTTGGCATATTTTTCATGTTTAAAGAGTTTGAAAAAGAGGCGAAAAAGAAAAATCCAAAGGTTCATTTTCATAAAATTGTCTCTTGAGTCTCAAAAGGTAGAAAATGATACTCAGGAGAACCTCTTAGCCATGTTCAACTAAGATATTCCTTTTCCATAGATAGTTTATCTCAATGTGGAAAAGGCTTAAAATTATACTTTGTAGATGTCTTTTCATTTACTTTAACGAATTTGAAAAGAGAAGTGCTCGACAATATTTTCATATTTTGGAAGTTTGAAAAGAGTTAAAAGAAGACTCCTCTTGGAGGAATTAGTGGTATAAAGGGTAGTAACTAGTTATGGTTATCATGAAACTACTCAAAACACATATAGGTTAAGAGGAAGGCTAATAAAACCACACATTGCAGTTATTCTTTACGAAAGGGTAAAACAACCAAGTGAAAGCATATGATTGGCCAAGAAGATGTTGATGACGACATAAAAAGACAAAGGCTTGTCTGGCATAAATAGGCTAATAAAAATGGAAATCACAAGAGTTAGGATAAAATTGGTTTCATTTTTTCACAAGCTTGAAACATGTGGAAACTATGCTTGAGAATACTTGAATATGATTTTATTTTTTCACAAGCTTGAAACATGACGAAAACTATGCTTGAGAGTGGCTTCATTTTTGCATAGGATTGAAACAAAGGAAAACTATGCTTGATATAAGTTTTCATTCTCCTAGCAAAATGACTCAATTGTAGGCACATGCCCCCCAAGCTTCATTTCGTTCATCTATGTAGACTATTGGTTACTAACAAGTGGATGGAATCAAGATTCATTTGTGACATCAAGTGAAATAATCTACTAGGAATTTATGAGATCTAATCAAAGACCTGAATTGGAAGGGGATATGTTTTATTTTTAACAAGATTAACATAAGAAAAGAACTATGCTCAATGGACCTTGTTTCATTTTTTAACTAGCTTGACACAAGAAAATAAACTCTTCTCTAGGAACCTTGTTTGATTTTTTAACAAGCTTGACACAAGACAAGGAACTCTTCTCTGGGTGCCTTGATCATGACCTCCAAGAGGCCATGGATTCCAAGAGGTTCTCATCAGATGGAAGAACAATGGTACGGGAAGTATCAAAGGATATAGCGGAAAAATCAGAGTCAAATGCCCTAAGTAAATGACACATTACATCACCTACTCTATCATTAGTAAATCCAGGCATAAAACAGGTTGCCACATAATTAATCTATGGTGGGGGAGATACGAATTGCATATAAGGACCATTTAGGGAAGGTGGCTGATTAAGAGTCAAATACGTACGAACGAATGAAATCTGGTGAATGGTCACGATTCTTCTTTCATGTGGGAAAAAGAACACGTGAAAGGTTGAAGAGACAAGAGCTCCTTTTTCTTAAATGTAGTCATGCCCAAGGAGTAAATTAAAATCCAAAGGGTCTTTGACTACGATCAGATATTTATAGACAGTATTTCCTCCCAAAGTAATAGGCAACTAAGGAAGGATCCCTAATGGTTGACTGGTTCCTCTGTTAAACACCAACATATTCTAGGTATCGGCACAAGCTATAGATAACTAAAAGCTTGCCAAGTAGTGGAGTCACCAATTTCATATATAGAATCTACGACTGCGAACATAAGTATCTTCCCTAGACCCAGTGGCGTGTTCTATAACAACAGAAATAAAAAACTATAAAGTTCTCCTTAGGGAAATTAGATAACATAAATATATTTACTTATGATCCATCGCAAACTCTTCTCTCCTCTTGGCCTGTAAGCTCCAATCGTAGCTATGATCGCTATAATTAGAACCTGCAAAAACAATCAACACAAGCCAATGATCTATGACATCTATGTAGCATTAGCCAATCACTCTATTCAATGGATCAACAAAGCTTTGAAATATATGAATGCAAACATAACATAATACATATAGGAAAATGGCATACTCTTTATATTAATGTGAAAGGGAAGGAGTTTACAACCAAAAATGGAAGTTGATATTTTAGATATCTCCCCAAGTTTATGTCCTTCCTTTTCACAATATACTCCTCAAGGTCACCCTAATGCATGGAAATGATAACTCTCTTAAGATAAAAGCAACAACATAAGGGTATGATTAGTCTCCAAAATCCAACCTCTAGATTGTGGATGTCGGTAAGTATATAGGAGACGATGGTAGTTTAGGAATTCTGATCCATTTACTAGTTTAGGCTTGAGATCCACCTTTGATGGGAGGATGAGCTCAAGGGATAAGAGGTGAAATATCCAAGGTAGGATTACAGAGGATTCAAATTTCTTATACAAGGTAAATGGTTGTAACAACTCTTGGAAGTTTCTGGAAGAGGAAGCTTCGAGATTCTTTTTATTTTTCTCTAATTTATAGAACCAGTGTACCCCCAATAAGGGACAACCTGTTTCTGATTAGAGTAGGTGCAGAGCTGAGCAAGTTGCTACTGAACACAGGTCTATAAAGGGCCAAGGTGCGTTAGGCCTTAAAAGCTCTGAAATGAAGCAGTTAAGCTCGTAAACTCAGGGATTTGGAAGAGTCATGCTTAGGCTTTGTACAAGAATGATGACAAGTTGTTCATGGATGTCTATTGATCCAGTTTGTGGGCCTATTGACCAGATGTGATAAAATGGCCCATAAAAAAGGCGAAAAGAAAAAATTGTAATATATAATCAAAGGAATGGAATTACACATAAAAATATTTTACCCCATTCATCCAAGGTAAAAATGATGGGGTAGGGTACATCATAGAGTGGTATCGAAGCATCTATGTTCAATAATTGGACTGGATGGGCTTCGACATCGAGTATGTGAGGAATTTTTGTTAATAATACTGAATATGTTTCGACTGTGCTTACTGGTTGCTTACTAAATGCTAGGATAAGTTAGTTGATGAGTAATAGATTTATGGGAGCAGGGATCGTTATTGTGGATACGTTTTGTCATTAGTTATATACCAGTTGCATGATTGAATGACTATTGCATATTATTTATAAATGGCTTATATGTTAACATGGTTATTTTTTTATAACCCCATGATACTTCGAGTATGAAAACTCATGATTTTGATTTATTTTTAAAATGTCAAACAATGTGTGTGATTGATAACACACCATGACTAACATAGCATAGAAAATATATAATGATGAGAACCAGAATGGTTGAATATAGTTATGATGAGTCCCAACATGAAAGTGATGGAGTCAGAATCAATGGTGAAGAGAGATCACTGAGGAAAGGGGGAGGAAATTAATCCCTGGATTGGATGGAGAGTCTAAGAAAAGTGAGTTATTTAATTGATGTGATAATTTTTCTATCACTTGAATACTAAAATTGTTAATAATTTTGTTATTATGCTTTAATTTTCTTTAATAATGAGTGAGTAAACATTTTTCCCATTTTTAATTTGAAACAATAAGTAAACACTCATCATTCTTGATTTCAAGGAGTACCTACTAAGTATATGATATGCATTTATAGTTTGGAAAATTTTCACATTATTGAATTATTTATTTTACATTTTTTTTTGTATATGTAATGGTGAAATTATAAATCTCAATTTCATATTAACAAAGTAACATATAAATGAGAAATTTTAAATATATATATATATATTATATTATCTATATATAATATATATATATAATGAGTATCTGTTTCTTTGGTAAAATGTTACAAGTGTAAATTTAAAGAGGATTATATATATATATCTTCCCTACTTCCCCATCCACCAATTTTTTAGGGATTTGAGATTATTCCAATTTTAATAAGGTAGATTCGTGGAGTGTGACTCTCCGCCCACCAACACCAATTTGTTAGATATTTAAACAATTTTTATTTAGCAAAATAATCCATTTTACAATAAAATGTGTAATTCATTTTTTTCTTAAATTAAAATTGGGCTAATCTATCAATTAAAAAATAACACTTCCATGTAAATATAAAATAAAAAATAAAAAAAATCATCACAATATTTCATCTAACTTTACCCATATAATATGATAATGTGTCATCTAACTGTACCGATGTGATATGATAATGTGGCATATGAAAGAGTTCAACTTCATTGAATAAATTGGAGGTATGGTATGACGATCCATCACACGAAAAAGTTCAGAATTCATCTTCGTACTTTCCATTGATTCTTACATCCACCGTCTCACTGTCTCTGCCCATAAATCTCCCCGAAAGCACCGACACTGAGATTGATTTTAACGACATCTACGATAGAATCGTTCTTTCACTTACCACCTCAAGCCATGAGTCATGGAAGCATATGAGGACATTCTTGCTGCAGTATGTCCTACCATTCTCCTCATTTTGTGCAATTTTGTGTTGGCATTCATTTAACCTTATGATGAGGAATCTGGTCGTAATCGGAACCGTTCCTCAGACCTCGTCAGCATCATCTGCAACTCAATTATAAATTATGATCCTAATATTTATTTTTTATGATCATAATATTTTTATTTTTATTTTCCAGGTATGTAACTTAAATTCTCATTTGTTTTTTTATATTTTTTAAAAAATTTTAGGGTAGGTTTTTTTCTCATATTTCTTTAAAATTTGACTGGAAATTTATTGAAATCACAAGTTTGCTGAGTAATCCATTGTAATCCAAGTTCTAAGGGTTTTCCTCAATGCTGAATCTATATATATCGTCAAAAAATAATTTAAATAATTATATATCGTCAAAAAATAATTTAAATAATACAAATCAAAATTTCACCTTTAATTTTTCCACTAATTCCAACACCAAAAAATCACACTAAAAATAACTCCTACAAATTTTATGTTTCATCTTTCAAAATAGTTATATCTGAAAGAAAAATCCATATGGCCTATAACATTTGGCCAGTTACGAAGCCTAAAGCAGTAGAGAGTCAGTCACATGATAAAGTAGTGTCACGGATTTATACATTCCGAATAAATTATGTTCAATTTAAGATTAAGCTAACTTTTATTTTTTTTACCTATTTCTTTGTATCATTATAATATAATATTAATGTATTAACAAAAAAACCAAATATAAAAATATCTTTTATGTTTAATACTATTTTGGAATTTAAATTTTTTTTTAATTTTTTAATTTAAGATGAAGCAATTTTTTGTGCTTAAAATATTACTAACACTACTAATACACAGGTCATGTTTCAAAACGTTAAGTATCTTACCCAATAAAACTTTAAAAGTACCAAACATCCATATTATATGCTTATATCATTTTAAAACAAAGCAATAAATATCGTGCAAAAGTCTAAATTCGTGTTCACTACCTTTCATAAGAATGTAAACGTGAACATAGTCGTAGGTCAAATATTTCTTTGATACTCTGCAACGTTATCATTTTTCGATGAAAAATATCAATGAAATTTGTGTTGCGCTTCATCTGCCTAGACACATAGAAAGACATTACGAAAACAATTTTCCAGGATAAAGGGGTTTTACGTTTACCACGCAAACATATTAAAAAAAAGATGAGCATGTCTTAAAAACAAGGCCTTACTCCCACAAGATTTATTAGCCGGCGAATACGAACAAAAAAAAATAAAGATATCAATATATGAAAACTAGAGGATCCAAGAGCAATTGCTCCGATAGAACTGCCCAGAAAACAGAATACTTCCCACAAACATCGCTACCCAATCATGTTACCCAGAGTCGGGTTGTCGTGCTCACCACCTTGAAGGTGGCAGAATACTTAGTGTACATGCGATTTCAGGTGTGCCATTGTCACCTCGAAGCCATAGACTCTCTCTTGCAGGCGTTTCTGCAGAATTGCTCCCCAATCATGTTAACCAGGGTGGCAGAATACTTCGCGTACATGTGATTTTAGGTTTGCCAATCTCCCCTCGAAGCCATGCATTCTCTCTCGGAGGCGTTTTTGACCTCTGCAAAGGGAGAGATGTGCCACTGGTTGCGCTGTATCTCATTCAGGAAACGAATGACCTCATGATCATTCATTATGATCATGGTGTCTATGGCAAGCCTATTGTCCAATTGCTATTATCACTTTCTAATCTGAACCTGCAACGAATCGAAGGGTGCTGGTAGGGGAGTAGGTCCACTCCCTAAAGAAACTTCGGCTCCTCTAGCTCTTCTCCGTCATCACGTTGCACGACGTGGTGAACAACCCCTAGCCTATAGGGCCACCCTCTCTAGGGCTTCCTCTTTGAGGCAACATCACCGAGCCACTGACAACCTCCCTCTTCCACGCAACATCACCGAGGCACTAACAACCTCCGTGGCCCCCAAAGCGAATACCCGTCAACTTTGCATCTATCTGAATAGGTGCTTCTTCTAGTCCAGACTATTGACCTATCCAAGTTATCCAGATCCGAGTCCCGACTCCAGACCCGACTTCGAAATTCCCCTGGAGGCTTCCCAGTGGACCAAAATGCTTCTGCCCAGGCGTGGAATTTGACATCCTGTAGGACGTGTTTCGCATTTCAAAACGTAACTAACGGTTGTGGTAAAACTTTCCACGTCGGGTTTGACGTGTTTTATAGACCAGCCCACCCTGAAAATGACGTCCAGTTTGGAATTGAAGCTGTCAAAATCTAAAGTAAGGTACATCCTTCCAGCTGCGATTCTCTAAATTCTATATACCAACAAAGAAGTTGGTCAGTTCACCTGTGATCATTACAAGCTTTTGAATAAATTTGGTTAGTTTACCGACATTTATTACAAGTTTCGCAATAATAGTACAGAATTTTTCCGAATATTAGCTGCTAAAATCAACCAAGTCTTACTTGGAGAATGTCACATGACACTTCTATATACCAATAAAGAAGTTTCACCTGTGATCATTACAAGCTTTTGAATAAATTTTGTTAGTTTACCGACATTTATTACAAGTTTCGCAATAATAGTACAGAATTTATCTGAATATTAGCTGCTAAAAGCAACCAAGTCTTACTTGGAGAATGTCACATGACACTATCCTAAATAGAGATAAAGGGAAACTAACTCATTGAAGTCTAAATAGAAAACAGTGAAGTTAACTACAACAAGATTGGTAATAAAGACTACAGAAGGTGTTTTTCTCAAAGAAGGTAAACATTAGCGAGCTTATGTTGTTGCGCAGCAGACCCCCCAATAGCATGTTTTTGGGGCTCGAAGGCCGAAGTTTTGGTCAATGTAATGTAAATACCCCACAAAATGTGAGCGCACAGCGTGAGAGTCTAGGGTTGTCCACCCTAAAATAATATAATATAATATAGAATGTGTCGCATTAACCATGGTTTGCAAACCATGGGATTGTATAAATAGAATGATGCTCTTAGTGTAAAAGACAATTTTTTTGGTTAGAAATGAGATATTCTTTTAGAGGAGGAATTTGCTCTGAGTCTGTAAGTTCGAGTCTTGGCTTGTAGTAGTAGAGAGAGGCTCTGCAATTGTGTGCGCAAAGGCCTGGTAGAGTCCACAACTGTGTCCGCAGACCCCTGCAGCTCAGTGCGTAGGCGGAGTTGGAATTGTATCTAAACAGAGGATTAATAAAAGATAAGTCACTTGTGGAATATTTTGTGTCTATGCTTCTGATATCTTTATGCATCTCTTTACTGTTTATGATTATGCAACTAGTTATTAATGTTGAATGATTAATGAGAATATTGGGCCCACATAATTAAGTTAAGATCTATAATAAAAGCACAGTAAGGGATAAGGATCTGGATAGCCCCTCTTTGTGCTAGTTACAGAGCTACGCAAAAGCAATTGCATAAGGTGAGAAGGTTAGATGGCTGCGCGAAGCAGCGCAAGCATGCAGGATAGGTTAGCGAACTTCCCAGACTTCATCAAGACATCCCTAGGGTGCGAAAACCTGGTTCCAACGCCCTCCCATACTACGTCGGGTGAGACTTCAGTCTGTGCACCACGGACTGTTGTCGAAAGGGCCAGTAGTTTCGGGATTTGTTTGGCTAAATCACTTCTGAACCTGGGTAAGGGCCCAACAAGCCAACAAGTAGTTCTGTTGCCAAGACAAGGATCTGCCTAGAGGATGTCTGATGTCATGCCATTGGAACCCCACAAAGAAGGAAATTGAACAAGAAGCTTCACGAGTTCGTGACACTAGAACACAGAACTCCACACATATTCGAGAAAAGGTGGCTGGATCGCTACGTCTATATGGAAATCCACGAGATCTTCTTCGCATCCTTTCTTTCTTAACTATATGAGTGGATCGCGAGGTTAGCCAACAGCCAGGGGAGGTGTAAGCTCGACCAACCGATAGTGTGGACTCCAGAGTTAGTACGCAGACAAAAGGCATTAGAAGACAAGATCGCGCGATTTGTGGACCATTGGCTCGACCAGATAATAGGGGGATTTATCACTGAGTTCGTAGTAGACACGACTGTGAGCTATAACGAAGAAAAATGACATTTTCTCAAGGGACCGCGAGGTAGGTACATTAAATCCATGAATCCCTGGATTAAGATACTGTTATGTGAAAAATGGGTGATGTGAATACATTAATGTTTGGAAGGATGTGGAGCGGAAAGATCTATAGAGGTACCAAGGGATTAGGAAACAGTCCCTTAATTTCACCTTCGTGAGAGAGAGGGAGAGCGTGCTCGGGTTTCTCCGAGAAGTGTGGTTAGTTTGATAAGGCAGCGCATTCCGTAGTTACCACCTCCACTTATGCCACCACCTACTTTACCGCCTTCACTTGCATCTTCACCCACCCCACCTCCACCACCCCCACAGTTCAGCATGACGAGCGCGATCAAGCTACCCGTATTCAAAGGAGTAGGGAATGAGGATCTGGACAAGTTTTGGTTCGTGGTAAGAGCAGTGTGGGAAGCACAAGGGGTCACGGACGACAACATTAAGAAGGCTACATTGGTGAGCGCACTACAGGATCGCGTGCTGACATGATATATCAGGCACTATAATGATCACCCAAATGCAGGAATATCGGAGATCCAGAATGCGTTGAACAGAGAATTTAGTTGGTCGAAATTAGACACAGTTAATCATCAGATTTACAGAAATCGCGATGCTTCCAAGCGAGACCCCTAGTGATCTAGATTAGAGAATGAAGAGTATGATCCACGAGATTAATATCACACTAACGGATGCGAAGCACCACACATGGATTGTGGCATCTTTGACACCACACTTGAGGATGACGCTATCATAGTAGAAGCTTTCAACCTAGGACGAAGCATTGGAGATGGCAATGAGGCTGCATGAAACACAGATACAGGATTCGGGGCTGGGAGTCCAACAAATCCACGCGCAACTACTAAATCTATGTTTGGAGATGCAGACTTTGAAGCAGGATAGGGCACCATGGCTAGAGGCGCGCGAGTAAGTGTGGTGCATAAAATGCAAAGGCCAGGGCCATGAAAAAGACCATTGTCTAGTATTTTTGAACTACTCGTTGGGAGGGGACCAATGCTGTTGAGATCAGAGACACAGGGAAAGGTAGGTGCCGCACCTGTGCTATGGTGCGCAATCTGTCTGATAGCAGCAAAGCACACGATGGATAACTTTCACTTGTTGAAAAAGTATACATAGACTCCCCAGCAACTATTCTGTAATTTTTGCGAAACCCAGCATATAGAATGTAGACAGAAATGCGAGGCCTCAACCTAGCCGCGGAATGGCGCGTGCTGGATTTCAAGGCCAAGGTCGAGGACAAGGAGGAATGGGACCAGGAAGGGGCCACAGATACTTAATATGTTACAATTACGGAGGACCAGGGCACTACGCTTGTGATTGTACTAATCCAACGAGAATATCTTGTTCATATTGTGCTCGGTTTGATCATGAAATGGTAGATTGTCCTACGTTGATCACACAGATGTGTGAAAAAAGGGTACTACAGCCTACTCTGACTCAAAATATTCAAATGATGAGGTCTGAATTGCGCGAAGAAGACTCAACTGTGAATATGGTGCTTAGAATTGGCACGACCAGAGGAGAAGATAAGGGGAGGTAGCCCGAGGAAGGTACATGGGTTCACAAGGCTCCTACAAAAGAACCTGAGTTTGACTTAGAATGCGCAAAGGAGACATTTATGGAAGGTAAGAAGAGCTTCACGGAGGCCTTTACCTAGGTAGTAAGGATCAACCAGATCCAGGAATGGATCCTTCTATGCTTACTACATTTTTAGAGACATGCATGAAGCTATTGTGCGAAAATAGGGTAGTTAAAGGACTACAAGAGTTGATCAGTAGGTGTGTAGGGTCATGTGAACCATGCGTAGTCCAGAAACTAGGAAACATTGCACACCAGGAGGGAAATGATATTAACGGCGTAGATTGGCGAATATGAAATGGATCAGGTAATCCTAGACTTGAGTTCAGACGTGAATGTGTTACCAGAGCAGAGATGGGAACACATGGGAAGGTCTGTGTTGTAGTGGTCCCCTATTCAATTACGAATGACGAACCAACAGGAGATTTTTCCCATGGGGAGATTGCAAGGGGTAGCAGTCGATATCGAAGGCACGAACACGCAGATAGACTTTGAGGCAATAGAGATTGTTGATGACAACAATCCTTATTCTACATTGCTAGGAATAGACTGGGCCATTGATATGAATGGAGTTATCAACCTGAAGAAGCAGAAGATGATATTCGAGAAAAATTCCCTATGCGTAGTAGTTCCACTAGATCCAGCCGAAGGAGCACGTTACATTGAACTTGTGTGCGATGATGACAGCGATGATGAGCTAGATTTCATTTACCAGATCATGCCGCAAGACCAGGATCGGGTGAACTTGACTGCAGATGGGAGAATTTCGTGGGAGCGCGACAGTTCTTGTACTTCAGATTTAGATGAATAAATAGAATGTCGGTAGAATTGGTTGCACGAAGTGACAATGCTGAACTGCAACATGATGATTAGATCACTGCGGTACGTGACGACAGAGGAAAGGGAACTGCCAACATATGATGGAGTAACAACGGTGGATGAATTCTTAGGAAAAATTGAAAGTGCAATACCAGAACAACAACGGTATGGTGTGCTAGAATGGGCGTGTGCTTGACACTCGCACGATGGTGGAGTACACATCAAAAGCCTATAGGGAACTGGCACAAATGTAGAAGACAGATGCACTTATGGTTTGGAAGTCCCCAGTGTTGAACGCGAGCTGGGCAGCCAGGATGAAGCATTTTGCATGCCCACATGTGTCGATGGGTGCAGACTTTTGCTGTGTAAGCACATCCCAGATGAGGGATAAAAAATTAGAACGCAAAGTGGTAGTAGGGAAAGCAACATACACCACAAATATTCCACGTCAAAGAATTCACAAAGCTATGTGGAATCATGAACAGAGTTTACCAGGCAAGACGAATTGATTGGGGCCTGCGCGTGCCAGCGGTACGATGGCCCTATAGGGCCATATGCAAGAATATTAGTGCATGAATTATTCCGAAGACGACAAGAAAAGTTGAGGCCATAGATTTGGGAAAGAATCCTCACACAATCACTCCCTTAATTGCGATAGAACGCAAGGACTAGAACGAAGAGATTAGGCAGCCGCGCAAGGACAAATATATGCATATTCAAGAAGCCATTCAGCGAGGGAACCTTGAGCTTCGCGAACTCGAAGAAGATCAGGTACAACTGAAGCAGAAAATCATATTAATGGATGAGGATATCAAAAAACTAGAAAGAAAAATCTCGCAAGCATTACGCGTTGACAAAAGGACGGGGCCACGTATCGATAACCCTACCATTGCACTAGAAGATTTTCACCGGGAGTTTTTGGCTATACTACCATGGATGCGACTGCACCTTATCAGACAAAGTAACCAAGGAAACGCACCACATAAGGAAGAATTCAAGGCATTGATTGGTGAGGGTAACTAAGGAAGGCCCATGGACCAAGTTGGAAGGTGACTTGAAGCCTCGTGCTAGTAGTGCAACCACCTGAATATTCGTAGGAAGTACAGTCTCAGCACTCCAAGCAGTTGAAAGAGAGTGCAGGACTATAAAAGAGTGTGTATCGAAGCTGCACAACACGGAAGTTGTGCATAGGATTAGTATGACACATAGGTCGCGTTCGTGCACAAAGGACTGTGCTACCACGTGGATAGGCTGGAAAGTGACCATTGGTGTCACTGTTCATGACAAAATGTTTAATTTAAGGTAATGAGGAGTGGACAACTAACAATTAAGACACAAATTCAGAACTAGATTTGGGCTTATCTACCACCAGTCTTGCATTAATGAGCCGAATCTGGGGGGAACGGTCAAAATTGAATTCAAAAGGGCCTATAAATCATAGGTAGCTCTCCACCAAAAAACCCTTGGCATTTTTCAAACACAGTTGTTGTGTTATCAAGCAGGGATGAACTTGAGGAATTTGGAGGTTGTAAGAGGAAGTCCATGGTTTGCAGCATTGCGAAAGGAGACACAGGATTCCCTGATCAGAATAATGTCAACAACAAAGGGAACCGAACAGAGTTCTACACCACTAGTAGGGGATGCACCAGAAATCCCTAAACCTCCCTAGACGCTGAGGCCCAAAAAGGACCCACAAGCAGCAGGACCAGTCCATATGTCTCTACGAAATCCGCGGTTCGGTAAACTGTCGATGGAAGAGAAGGGCAAAATGGTTACTATTGAGAGCAATGATGAGGAGGAGGATTTCCAGGCATTCGTAGAATAAATTGAACCAGAGGTAGAAATGGAAGAAGACATCCAGCCAGTACGCACCACAGCGAAACTGCCCAAGTATGTCCCTCCGCAGAAAGGGAGAGTAAAGGTACCTAAAGATTTGGATGTTGTTAAAAGCAAACTCAAAACCCTGTTCCTCCCTGAGGGAATTCTGTTTGAAGGTTCAACTGTGGGTTGAGTACCCACGATTAATTTTGAAGTCAAGGACCTCACAAATAGTGAAAAGTTCCCACATTTAGAGATTAGCCAACGAATGGAACAAAGCTAGGAGAGGGCAGTTATAGCGCTGCAACCGCGGAAATGGCTATGCAGGGTAGAGGAGGTCAGCCTACTCCATCTCCTATTGATTCCACACTTTCATCAGGCACCAATCACAATATTTTTCATCATGAAACTGCTTTGCCTGGTGCATGATGGATACTTATGGCTAGAGGAGCCCATTCCCATCAAAACAGAGCTTATTCATAGGATTTCTCGACTTCCCTGTATGGGAAGGGACCCTGCAGAAATAGCTGGAACAAGTGGAGACTTGGCAATTGCAGAGGCCATGCAAAAGAAATATAAGTTGGAGAAAAAGTAGAGGGGTTACGTTATTACTAGCATTCAAGACAAAGGGGTCCGAGTCGCTACCCAGTTGTTGGCAGGAAAGGTGATGAGAAAGTGTCGTGGCGATGAGGCACCAACAATGGTCATCGCTCTGGCCGAGAAATGTGTAGAAGGGATCCGGTTCAACTGGGCACAGTTCCTCTATGAGGAGTTCCTGACAAACTGCATGGAGGCCCAAGAGTAGGGTAAGACCTTCAACTATGCGTAATTGCTCTTATCAATCATGTTGGTTACAGGAAAATTGCCTGAGGATAGTCAGTTTCCTCCCCTTGACCAAGAATGGCCAGAGGCAGCAAAATACTCATCGATATGGGCGAAAAAGGATGCCACGAGAATCCGCGAAACAAAGATCTTCTGGGTACTGATGGAGGCAAGCGTACGAATGTGGATCAACAAACAGCCCCGCATATCCCCCTTGGTATATGCCAATCTTCGGAGCTTTGGAGACTTTAAAGCAGATATGCACAATGTGTACATCAAGGCGTGGAAGGATCTGGAGCAGAAGTGGACCACACTCCCCTTCATCGCAATAGATGACGCTTTTTTTGCAGTGCTTGACACATGGCCACTGGAATGGCGCACACTAGATCTAGTGGCACGCGGTGAGACGACGATTCAAAGACAGAAGGAAGCCGCCAAGCTGCTAGCACAATAGAAGCAAAGCAAGTGGCTAGCTGAAGAAGTACGAACTTCCCGGGAGGTAGCGAAGGCCACCGTGAAAGAGGCAAAAATAGTAGGGGCCACTACGACATAGGAAAAAAGGGGCCCAGACCTAACCACAAGACATGGGACAAATGATACGATGGAAGGCACGTACTCGAGCACCACCTTTGCACAATTGAAATAGTTGCGCGGGATGGAATGAACAGGGTCACGAAAGAATACCAATGCTTCAAAGTTGGATCGGGAGCATATTACACTAACCGAGGGTGACCTATATTACATCAACAACACAATTCGCAAAGTCACCATGGTGGCACTCTAGGAAGCAATGACGGAGCAGCAGAATGTGTTGGGGGCACTCAAGGTGCAACTCAAGGAACTTGAGGTGCAGCCCCCACAACAAGGAATGGTAGTTGTCTACGGGTACATCAGCAACCGAGCAGTTGCTAGAGGCCAAAATGGCTAATACTATCGCACTGTCAGAAGGAGCATTGACAGTGGACAACATGGAGGAGAGAGCTGCGTTAGGCCGGCTAAAGGGACTTGGCCTAAACTTGGCTGCCCTTCCATGAGATCTTATACCAGCTGCAGGATGGAGCAATGACAGAGCTCCACGCTAGGGAAGGATGCGTAGTACAAATGCTCAGTGAACAAGACATCAACATCGAGCAACTGGGACTCCAACGCGATGAAGGGGTAGCATAGACTCGGCAGTTGGAGCAAATCATCGAGGAAGCATGTTGCCACATCCTCAAGCCAGAGATTGCAACAGACTTACCAGTAGGTATATGGATCCACAAATTAGCCAGTGGATTTTGCTAGGCAAAGGAGGAAGCCACAAAGATCCAGTTGGATGTCAACCTGTAGGTCGTAGAGCTGCGGCTGAAGGTGCAGCCCTCTACACCCCCAGAAGTTAGAGCACAACACCATCACGCCATTCAATTAGGGTTGGAAGCAATAAAGCGCACCATATAGGATTGCACAGGCTTGTTAGATCAGTCACTCTTCACCCTCCCTTCGCTGTAAGAAGATCCAACACTACAGTGTTTAGAGATAGAAGCGCGAGAGGTTCAGCATGCCTATGACAATGTCTGGGGGACCACGTAGATGGTCATCCTTACTCAGCGACTAGCCAAGATGAGGGAGGCCCAGGCTCTAAAGGAATAGGTGGATACTGCACGTCAGAAAGAAGCATTGCTTAAAGAATGCATCCATTCTTGGCTCGAGGAAGCATTCACTTTCAATGCCAAGATCGAGGGAAAGCTGGCACAGATGCAGGGCATATATGCACTCAGGAAAGGAGTTGCACCTGAAAACGATGCATCAGAGAATCATGTACAACTGATACAACGGACAATAGAATAATGTGTTGTAGACGTCAGCGAAGCACAAAAGTTGTCGAATGGACTCCACGCGAAGATTGCTGCACCAGCCAAGTGACTCAGGACGAGTCATGATGATTGTGTTGGGGGCATGTTGGGCAGCGGATCCCCCAATAGCATGTTTTGGGGGCTTGAAGCCTAAAGTTTTGGTCAATGTAATGTAAAGACCCCGCAAAATGTGGGCGCAAAGCATGAGAGTCTAGGGTTGTCTGACCTAAAATAATGTAATTTAATATAGAATGTGTCAGCCTACCCATGGTTCGTGGACCATGGGATTGTATAAATAGAGCGAGGCTCTAAGTGTTAAAGGTAGTTTTTTGGTTAGAAGTGAGATATTCTTACGGAGGAGGAATTTGCTCTGAGTCTATAAGTCTGAGTCTTGGGTTGTAGTAGTATGAAGAGGCTCTACAGCTGTGTGCACAGAGGCCTGGTAGAGTCCGCAGCTATGTGCGCGGACCCCTGTAGCTAAGTGCACATGGCGGAGTTGGAATTGTATCTGAACAGAGGATTAATAAAAGATAAGTTGCTTGTGGAATATTCTGTGTCTATGCTTTTGATATATTTATACATCTCTTTACTATTTATGATTACATGCACTAGTTATGAATGTTGAATGATTAATGAGAATATTGGGCCCACATAATTAAGTTAAGATCTATAATAAAAGCATAGTAAGGGATAAGGATCTAGATAGTCCCTCTTCGTGCTAGTTACAAAGCTACGCGAAAGCAGTTGCTTATGGTGCGAAGGTCAAATGGCTGCGCAGAGTAGCGCAAGCGTGTAGGATAGGTTAGCGAACTTCCCAGACTTCATCAAGACATCCCTAGGGTCCAGAAACCTGGTTCCAACACCCTCTCATACTACCTCAACTGAGATCTTAGTCCGCGCACTGCAAACTATTGCTGAAAGGGTTGGTGGTTTCGGAATTTGTTTGGCTAAATCACTTCTGAACATGGGTCAAGCCCCAACAAGCCAACACATCTTCTTACAGTTTTCATGAAGGAGTTACAACAAAAGCATTAGTGTTAGTGTTGGCAGTATTGACCGAAGATGACATTAACTGTAAGAATGTAGAGGATATGCTTACAGTTTTCGTAAATGAGTTACAACAAAAGCGTTAGTGTTGGCAGTATCTACCGATGATGACATTAACTATAAGAATGCAGAGGACCTGCTTACAATTTTTGTGAAGGAGTTACAACAAAAGCATTAGTGTTGGTGGTATCGACCAATGATGACATTAACTATAAGAATGTAGAGGATTGTTGCCATGCTTTTACATCAAACTAATGTATGCTCCACTCTTTCTTGCAAGAGGAATGCCAATATCTCCAATAACAACTTCAAATTTAATGATCTTGCCCTCTCACTCTATTTCTCTGGAGGAAACCCCATTAATGGAGTCCATGTTGTTTCTAAATTGCAACTTGTTGCAAACCATTAGACTTGAATTGAAATTGCACATCTTTTTTAGGGATATTTACGGGGAGCTGATTTGCTTGATGGGATAAAGTTAATGGGAGGGAAAAGAGCAGAGAAGTGATAACAAGGAAAATTGGTGATGAGAGCTACTATTGCTACTACTACAGCCCACTCCCGACCGATCAAACGAAAGGAGCAACAACCCTTTTGATTTTACTTCATTATTTTCTTAGGAGCCTGATGGAACAAAAGAAGCAATGACCCTTTTGATTTTACTACATTGTCTTCTTAGAAAGATGATAGTAGAAATAACAAAAAAAAGGACGACACCCGATGCCGATGGTGTTTCTGTATGTTTGGTCTTGAGGCCATGTTTTTACTGCTACGTCAATTATTGTTATTAGAAAATGAGGAGAGGAGGGCATAGGGAAACGTGATGAGATCAATTATTTTGGCTTTAGGATCCGAGTTTGAGGAATTTTTAGCTCATTTTAAAAGTTTCCTTGTAAGTTTTGTGATGGGTTTCATTACAATCGTGAGATACAATGTGGAATGCGAGGCAAGATCCAGAAGATTTAATGGTTGTAGAGATATATTGATTTCTCTTGGAGTGGCATTGTTGATGTTTACTTTTGGTTTCATTGGAGTGTATAGCATGGGAGTGGAGTATGAGGTCGTACATGACATACAATACCATGCAAGAATACTGATGAATATCCACATGCATATTGGAGGCATTGCATAACCATCTGTTAATGTCACAAGGTATTCTGCACTTTTGCCTTTTCAAAAATTTTCATATAATTAAAAAATTTTGACATATTGATTTCAAATATATTATTTGGAAAATTTGACGTATATCCCAAATTAATCATGTGAACTTATTTTTATTTTATTTGTCTGTTAAAATTTTAAACTTTTTTAAAGGTATGTGGGGCTTAGAAAATGAATTTTAAAAGGAAAGATCACTTTTAATGAATTTTATAAGAGAAGATCACTTTTAATTTTTATTTGGGTGAAATTTCCAAATATTAGTGGAGTGAATTCTCATTAACAAAAATTAGAATAGTGGCATGAATTTTCATTAACAAAAATTGAAAATAAGGTTAGATATAAGTTTAGTCAAATTTTTTCTTTGTTACAATCTATTTTTCCAATGTGAACACATCTATATTTTTTACCAAAAAATATTTTTTAGAGTCCTTGGTCAGAAGAGAGAATTTTGACAAGGGAACTATGAAGAGATTATGAACTTTAATGAAAAAGAACTTTAATTATTACAGTTTTCTTGGTTCTAGTTCGAGGTCATGAAAGTTTTTGAGACATGTTTTCCGCGATAATCACATCGAAATTCATTTGTCGACGGGTTTCGAATGCGTTTCGAACCAGTAAGTGTGGTTCATCATCAGGAGAAGATGAAGAACCACATCATGGCAAAAAACCAGTAGGTGTGGTTCATCATCATGACAAGATGAAGAACCACATCATAACAATAAATTAAATAGGGAGACCAAGCATTCTAATGACTAGAAAGAAACAACTACTTTTGGAATGCTCGATCTCCCTATTTAATTTGTTGCCTTGATCTAACTATGAACCACACTTGTTGATTTGAAATGTGTCGAGAAATGAATTTCGATGTCATTATCACGGAAATCGTGTCTGAAAAAATTGATAATGATCACAAAAGCCTTAATTCAATAGTCATGGAAGCTCTTTGGAACTATAATTGATGGGAACTCTAAATTACATTAATGTTATTACCAGAAGATTAAATTTAGAGTTATTTCTATGACACTATGCATACTGTATCCCTTTGAATTGTAGAGTCTCACTGTAATATCCACTCTTATCCTTGAGTGTGCTATAATATGGCTCCATTGGGAGTGCTCAAATATGGGCTCAGCCAATCTGACAACACAAACAACCGACAAATACAAGGCTAAGTAGGAGTCGATGTTGAAAATAGCAACAAGAAATGCTAGAAATAGTAGTTTGGGTACCAATGCTGGATTGAGCAACAAGGAATGAAAAATGGAAGTGCTAAAAATAGCATTCTATTTTTAGCAGTTCAGGATGGATTCCTATTTTAGTCAGTCCCTGGACTAAACATAGGAAGTAAAATTCAAATTTGATATTAACAACAATTTGTAAATGAATTAATTAATTATATTGAGTTAATTAGTTAAAGAAAAACAAACTTGAAGTCTATGTGAGGACATGCAATAGTTTATCTATTAACTGAGGAATTTATCCATCAATTAAAGAGATAAGGATGAGTTCTAATTTGAGTAGTAATTAGTTGCCTCAGTTAAATGAGTCAAGTCCAGTTAGATTGATTTAAACAGTTTGTTTAAATTTATTTGAGTTCAATTAGTTAATGCATGCTTGTATATAACTGTTTCACTTCAGATAAATGAAGATTCTCTCATGAATAACTCATGTATGTCAGTTCAGACAGAGATCCAGTTGAGATCAAAGAAGGGATAGTGTACTATTAGTTGAATGAATATTTTTCCTATAAAGGAAACTCATCCATGATGAGGATTTATCTCCTTCAGGACTACATAGTTGGATCAGAGGTTAGTGAGTGTGTGAAGAGGCCAATTCACACACGTGTCTACACTAGACCCCAATAAAAATTGAGCAAAGAAATAGGAGGCTTGGAGGGAAGACCAGAGGTTAGATAGAGGCATTTGACTGTTTATCAGTAGCAGAGGTATTGCAAAGAGAGAAAGATAGATTTTGAGCTGATCCTTTTTGTAATACTGGCTATATTTCCACTTGTATGATAATACAGAGTTGGGTTTTTAGGCTGAGGCTTTCCCCGGGTAAATTCTTCTGTGTTATGTGTGATTGATTTATCTATATCAGTTATGTTCTTTCTTATTGATGTTGCTCATGTTCGATTAAGCTTCCTCTAAATTGTTTGTAGAAGTAGATCAAGTGTTTTGCTCTAGTAAATTACATTACTAGGTGATCTACAGTGGGAATTTCTACATGGTATCAGAGCAAAGGTGATCAAAGGAGAGAACAGTATACTGAGAGGATATTTCAAAGGTATGAGTTTTGGGCTGAGAGTTTGCAGAGTAGATCTGAAATTTTTTGTACAATTTTTTCAGAAAAAATAGTAGATTTGGATTCATTGTGGAAAAAGACCCAAAATAAATAAAAAAAATTGGCTGAATTAGAGTTCGGATGAGGGAGATATCACTAATTTAAAATAAACTCTTTTTCCAGAAAATTTCATGACGATGGGAAAGATGAAACATATTGGTGTGCTAGCCAAGAACCTATATTCAATTGAGGTATAAGATGCATGAAAATCCTTGAGGAGCAAGGCAAAGGTTAGATAATTGGTGGATGAGAGAGACAGTAAATTACCTCTCAACATGTAGCCCCAAAAGAAGTCTCAGATAGTTGTGGAGGAGCCACAATTGGGAGATGCTGAAGAGGAGACCGAGTGGAGGCATCCACTCATTTAGAGACCTCCAGTAGGGGGAAATTTCAAGCCAAGTGGGTAGAGGTATCACATGTAGCCATACCTCTAGGTGGGAGGTGGGGCAATGTGACATGATAGTCCAAAGAAGGCTGAAATAGGGGTAGGATCCTCGAGATACCCAGCCTCTTTGATTCAACTTTGATATAGGAGCCCCAATCAGGAGTAGCAGCACTGGATGAGTGGGTAGAGATAGATGTGGATGGAGTGGCAGAGAGAGCTACAGTGTAGGAGTCCCACGACTGTGTAGAACTAGCAGGCGGCAACAATGCGAGTGACACAGGAGTGTTGCACCTGTGCAGGATGGCACAGAGAGGTGTGCAACGGTGCGAGATGCATGGAGTGTTGCAGTAGCTTAGAGGTTAGAGAGGGATCACTTGTCAGAAACAGGTAGAGCTTCAGTATTAGAGTATGTTTCTAGCCCAACAGAGAGATCAGTGGGGTTTTTTTTTGTTCTGAGAGTTGTTGGAGCAACCACACTTGGTAGAAGTGTTGCATGCATAACATTCCAGAGGTACAGGATCAAGTTCAAGTTGAATTCCTCTGTTGTTGAGAGGGAGTGTTGAAAATAGCAACAAGAAATGCTAAAAATAGCACTACTAAAAATAGCAGTTTGGGTACTAGTGCTGGATTCAACAACATGGAATGAAAAATGGAAGTGCTAAAAATAGTATTATATTTTTAGAAGTTCAGGATGGATTCCTATTTTAGTTAGTCCTTGGACTAAACATGGGAAGTAAAATTCGAATTTGATATTAACAATAGTTTTTAAATTAATTAATTAATTCATCTTGAGTTAATTAGTTAAGGAAAAACAAACATGAAGTCTATGTGTGGACATGCAACAATTTATCTATTAATTGAGGAATTTATCCATCAGTTAAAGATATAAGGATGAGTTCTAATTTGAGTAGTAATTAGTTGGCTCAGTTACTGAGTCAAGTCCAGTTAGATTGATTTAAACAGTTTGTTTAAATTAATGTGAGTTCAGTTAGTTAATGCATGCTTGCATATAATTGATGCACTTCAAATAATTGAAGATTCTCTCATGAATAACTCATGCATGTCAGTTCAGACAGAGACCCAGTTGAGATCAAAGAAGAGTCAGTGTACTATCAGTCGGATGAATATTTTTCCTATAAAGGAAGCTTATCCATGATGAGGATTTATCTCCTTCAGAACTGCGTAGTTGGATCAGAGGTTAGTGAGCGTGTGAAGAGGCCAATTCACACAAGTGGTTACACTGGACCCGAATCAAAACTGCACAAAGGAATAGGAGGCTTGGAGGGTATACCAGAGGTTAGATAGAGGCCTTTGACTATATATGAGCAATAGAGGTACTGCAGAGAGAGAAAGACAACTTTTGAGTTGATTCTTTTTGTAATACTGGCTATATTTCCACTTGTATGATAATACAGAGTTGGGGTTTTAATCTGAGGCTTTCCCCAGGTAAATTCTTTTGTGTTATGTGTGATTTATTTCTCCATATTAGTTATATGTGTTCTAATTGATGTTTCTCATGTTTGATTAAGCTTCCACTAAATTATTTGTAGAAGTAGATCAAGTGTTTTGCTTTAGTACATTGTATTACCAGGTGATCTACAGTGGAAATTTCTACAGTCAACACCTAAATTAAACTGCGGTACATAAGAGATAGTACTCAACTAAAGAGCTATGCAACATGAAACATAATGTTCTAGTGCATATCTATGCATTAGATATGGGATTCCTTTAACCACCTCTTGCAATTATATACAAAGCAATACCCCTCCAAGCAAGTGATGACAAAAATATCAGTGCCTCTGCTAGTCGAAAAAGAGCATTGATCAGTGCACGATAATGAGAGTAAAACGTGTTGTTAGTAATTTCCTTAGAGAGATTTTGCTTAGCGTGGGGTATTAACATGGATCTAGCTTCCAGAAAAGCGTGGAGGTTGTTGTGGTAAAAGATACTACCTCAATAGAAGAGCGTGGAGGGTGCTGGGAGGCCACGTGGAGGAGGCATGTGGTGAGGTGAACTCCACCTCGGTTGACAACTCGGATCGTGGTGGAAGATGTGTGGAGGTTGTCGCTGAAGCGAGGTGGAGCTAGCATGGTCTTCGTGTTGGAGCTATGAGCATAGGAGCAATGGTGCTACGTACCGGTGTGACCAGTGGCTGCATGGAGGTTGGGTTTGAGGTGTGTTGATGCTACATGAACCTATAGTTTGGAGGATTTGGTAGCTCTCTCAGTGGCGCAATGTGTGAGTGTGGAGCTACGAAGTGGAGCTGTGAGGTGGAGATGCGAGGTGTGGTATGCATGTTGGAGCGTGTTATCTCCTACCTGTGCTCATCTAAAATTGGTGTCCAATAAATTTTCCATTCTACCTTGACCCATTTCGAGGTTCAATACCATTGGAATTTTTTTAATCCAACAAAATGCAGAGTGTTTCTGGCTTGTCACCATCTATTGATGACAGGAAGATCATGCAAACTTTGTTTGGTGGTGCCAGATAGCATCAATTTTTGCCACCCCATGGTTTTGGAGTTGTTGTGCCAACATTTAAAGGCTGTCAATGGTGTTGGGAGGCCGAGAGCAAGTGTAAGGCTTATTGTTTTTTATAAAAAAAAAATTGTGGTTATAACATGTCGGGCGCATCTTTTGAAAAAAGGGGTTCAATTTTTTTTTTTAATTGAATTTAAAAGGGGTTCTTCGAATTAAATTGAATTGGGGCATATTGGCTTGTGCAATCAAGATTGCATTTTAAGAAGGTGCCTTGATCTGGTTTTTCTTGTTGTGCATTTGGGATAGATCTGGTTTTTTTTACTCACTGGAGGTCGTTTTTATTTTAGTGTCAAGATGAATAACCAGATGGAAAAGGCATACCTGAATGAAACCAACAAGCTTGATAGATCCAATTATTCTAATTGGAAATTCAAGCTGCAGACCCTTCTCGAGGGGAAAAATGCATGGGAGATTGCAATAGGTGATGAGTTGAAGCCAACCCTAGCTATAGGTGGAACATCAACAACAATCAAGGACTAAGAAAAAAGGGAGAATAAAGTGAAGGTGTTGCTTAAATTGTTTGTGAAAGATTTCATTATTCCTCATATCCGAGAATGTAAATCTGCAACAGACATCTCGACAACTCTCAAGTCCCTGTACGAGATCAAGAATACAAATTGCCTGTTGTTTCTAAAGAGTAAGATTCTCTCCATTAAAATGGAGGAGAATGAATAAGTAGTAGCGTTTATTTCTCATATCAAGGAGCTCAAGAATAAGCTAGGTGACATTGGCAAAACAGTGCCAGGCACTGATCTGGTCACGATTACCATGAATGGTAGCATTGACGACTATCACATGTTAATCACTAGGTTGAATGCGAGACAAAAATCCCCTAAGTTTGAAGAATTGTTAGGGATCCTAATGCAGGAGGAGGAAAGGTGGGTGAACCTAAAATCCCAGAGTTCAGATCATGCTCTAATGGTGAAAAAGAAGCCCTTCAGAGGAAAGGAAAATGTAGGACATAAAAGTGGAGGAACCCCACAAAGAAAGCTGCCTCCATCTCAGGCATGTCTTCCAATAGAAATGATTCATCAACCAATTTTTTTTATTATGATAGAGCTAGTCATATAGCCAAATATTGTTGGAAGAAGAAGTTTGATGAAGGTCAACAGAGACACAAGAAGCATGCATTTCATTTTGCTGATGAAGAGAATAATCAAAATCTCCAATTGTTCCTATCTGATTCTGCATTTTATGCTAAGGAAGATGAAGAAAAAACTTGGTTTTTGGACTCGGGAGCTTCCACTCAGATGACAGGAAACATGCATTGTTTTGAAAACTTCAAAGAGACCAGCAATGGAGAAAACATCTATCTTGGTGATGATAGAGGGTACCAAATCAAAGAATATGGTATTGTCCCTGTTGTTTTTCCTGATAGAAATATTAGGCATATTCAAAATGTAAGGTATGTTTCCAGAATAAAAAAGAATCTTATCTTTGTTTCTATCATAATGGATCAGAATCTTAAGGTAAAGCTTTTTAAATCTTATTGTGTTATTAAAGATCTGCTGGATCATATGAAGCCAATTGCATCAGGTGTTTGAGTGGGAGGTTAGTACAAGCTGAATGTGATAAGTATGCCAAACCAAGCTTTGACCTCATCATCTATGACAACAAAAGACTTATGACATCAAAGATTCAACCATATTAATTTCAATGATCTGCAGCTACTTCAAAAATGAGGTATGGTCAATGGTATCCATGTTTTAAAGAATGTTCATGTTGATTGCGAAGCATGTGCTCTTGGAAAGATGCACAAAGATGAGTTTCCCATAAATGTAGATAGAAAGAAGAGAGATATACTAGAGCTCGTGCACACTGATTTATGTGGGCCAATGGAAATGAGGTCATTGGGAGGTTCCTATTATTTCTTTCTATTTTTTGATGACTGTACAAGATTCACTTGGGTATATTTTCTTAGAAAAAAGAGCCATACTTTTGAATACTTTAAAGAGTTCAGAAGCATGATAGAGAAGTAGACAGGAAAATTCCTTAATATTCTCTGCTTGGATCAAGGGGGAGAATAAAAAAAGGATAGTTTCATCAAATATTGTAAATACCATGGGATATTGCAGTAGTTCATAGTACCCCACACTCCTCAACAAAATGGGGTTGCAGAGAGGAAAAACATAACCTTTTTGGAGTGTGCTCGCAACATTCTAAAAGGTAATAATCTGTGTGATGGATTTCGGGTTGAAGTAATAAATACTGCAGTGTATTTGAAGAATAGGAGTAAAAAAAAGTCTTTATTTTAAAACTCCTTTTGAAGTTTTACTAGGTTTTAAGTTTGCAGTTAATTATTTAAGAGTTCTTGGATCTGAAGCTTTTGCTCATGTTCCAAAGGAGGATAGGAATAAACCGGGTTCAAAGGCCATTAAATGCATTTTTGTTGGGTATCGTACAAAGTTTAAGGCTTATAAATTATTTAATCCCTCTACTCATAAATTATTTGCAAGTAGAGATGTAGTATTTCATGAGCGGGTTAATGATGGAAACGCTGAGTGTGCCAATGAAGAGTGGCACATGCCTTTGTTGATAGAAGAAGGGAGTGATGAAACAAGAGACAACCATGAGAAGTAGCAGAAAAAGGAAGTGGATGGTACAGTTGTAGTTGCCAAGCCAAGCCCACCAAGGGCTGATCATAACAGGTTTGAAGCCACTCCACCACTCAGGAGATTAGGTAGGAAAATTCAGTTTCCAACAAGATATAAGGAGAATTATTTTACAACTAGTATATGAAATGTTGTTGAACCCTCTAGTTATAAAGAAGATAGTCAATATAGCGAATGGATGGAAGCCATGAAAGAGGAATGTGAATCAATACTTAAAAAAAAAACAGGGATCTAGCTGAATTACTTGAAGGAAAACAACCCATAGGTTGCAAATGGCTATACAAGCATAAATTTAAATCAGATGGGAGTATATACAAATATAAAGCTAGGTTGGTTGCAAAGGGGTACTCAGAAAAAGAAGGTATAGACTATGAGGAAACTTTCAACCCTATAACTAAATTAAACATAATCAGAATGTTAATTTCTTTAGCTACCAAATATCATTGGATGATACACTAGCTAGATGTGAAATCTACATTTTTAAATGTGGAAATAAAATAAGACGTGTATTTAGTGCAACCTGAAGGGTTTATTAAATAGGGGGAAGAACATTTAGTTTGTAGATTGAAGAAAGCATTGTATGGATTAAAACAGACACCTAGGTCATGGTATGATAAAATTGATTCATTATTCCTACAACATAGTTATAAAAGAAGCAAGAATGACCCTAATCTGTATATTGTGTTTGAAAAAGAGGGGAAACTTGTTTTGGTTTCTTTATATGTAGATGATCTTATCATTACAGAAATGAAGATAAAATCATTGAAGAAATCAAAGAGAAAATGTCACAGGTTTTTTAGATGAAAGACCTTGGAGAGCTATAATACGGTTTGGGTTTGGAATTTTGAAGTGATTCTGGACAAAATTTTTTGTCACAAGGTAGGTATATCAAGAGTTTACTAAAAAAGTTCAGAATGCATTAGTGCAAAGTTGCATCAGTGCCTTTACAAAAGAATACCAAACTTTAGAATGATGATAGTTCTAAGGAGGCATATCTAACATTGTATAGACAACTAGTTGGGGATCTAATCTATGTTATGAACTTAAAATCATAACAAAATTAAATAAAATATTAAAGTATTAAAGTATTATTTAAATAAATAAATTATTAATTATAATAAATAATTAATAGCAAATAATAGTTATAATGAAGAGACATTAGTCCCAAGGGACATGTCTTCTCTGATTAGGTGTGGCCAGTCAACTCCTATTTAAGGAGCACTGCCTCAGCCTTGAATCATCATTCAAATTTTATCATATATCTATATAATATATATATATATATATATTAATATATATTATACATATAATATATAATATATATATATAATAATATATATATATATATATTACATTCAGAATCTTATTTGAAGTCTTATTATCAGTTATAGAAAATTAAATATTGTTAACAGTGGTATTAGAGCCAACATTAGACTGGTGACACCCACAAAATTCTATTGGCCATCAAGCCCTACGAGCTTTCCATAAACAGTAGCTATGTTCATGGTTGTGTGTGTTCTAGCCATTTTTCGTGGGTGTGTGTGTGGGGTTACGATGCTTTGTGGCTAAACAATATCCAGTTGCAGGTTTTTAGGACATGGCTACACTGAGCCGTAGCACAACCCCATAGACAACCTCACTAACCATGCTATGATTGTCGCAGGTTGGTACACTGAACCGTCGAAGAAATTCTGTGTCATGGTGATCCCTGTGGTGACCTGCTACTGCCATCGTAATAATATCGACACTAAGTGTCAATCATCAAACCGAGTGGCGTGACTGTTCAGTCAACAGGGGTGAACTAACATAACCATTCAGTCAACGGGTGAAGTGATTAAAAGGATACGTTATGGTATGATATAACATACATATAGATTAAGAATATAAAAACTATATACATATATAACTTTAATTAAAATAATAAAATTTTTTTAATTAATTAATTAAAAAATATAATAATAATTTAATTAATTAATATCTTTAATTAATTAAAAAATATAAAAAATAAAAAATTGGGTCTTCAAAAAAAATCGGAACAAAATGACAAGCAACAACAATGATGTTATGAAAAAGATCCAAGAGGACATCAACAAGCTATGTAAATGCATGGATAACATCGAAAAGTTAGTTAGTAAGCAGGACCAGATGGTCGACGATATCTTCATCTTGAAAAGCTTGATGAGCCGACACTCCGGAGAGAACGATCCACCTTCAGCTACACAAAGTCCCGAGACTCTAGAAGGGGAGACTTCCCTAGAGCAGGAATTCATGAGGCGTGAGAAGCAACGAATACCCCAAATTCACTTCAAAGGGAGCCAATATTATACGCATTCTCCCAGAAATAACCATCTTCAAATCAAAAATGAATTACAGAGGTATGATGGTAAGAACTTTAAAGGTGGCGTAGTATGCGTAAATAAGATGGATGCAACTTTTTTAGCAAAACCTCCGCTCGGCGAACAAGAAAAAGTTGTCACTGCATCCAATTACTTAGAAGCAGAAGCATATGATTGGTTTTTGTGGTGGTCATTTAAATGCACTGGTTGCTCATTCAATTGGAAAAACCGTAAAAGCACTCTGTTAAAAAGGTTTCATGACAAAGAGGAGGATGATGTCTATGAGAGATTTGTTCACCTGAAGCAAAAAGGATAAGTGAGTGAATACACTCATGATTGGGAAGTGTTAGCAGTAAGTTAGAGAGGGTTTTCAAATGAGGAGCTGCTAAAAATGTACCGTTGTGACCTTAAATATTATATCCACGAAGAATTAAAATTGCATAAACCTAAAACTATTGAGGAGGCCAGACATGCAGCCATAATTATCGAGCAAAAATATAAACTTCACAAACCACCATATGTCACTAATGACAAGACTAACAGCCAATTCAAAGGAAGGGCGGGTAAAACCTAGTTAGAGAATACTAGTAAGTACGTTCTACCACCATTACGAAGTGAAGGAAAACAAAAATTTAATGTTGAAAGAAAAAAAGATGGAAAATGCTGGAAATGCAGAGACAAGTATCATCTAGGACACAAATGCACAACACAAAAATTGTACAACTATGAAGCTAAGAAAGAAGAGGAATCCTCAGAAGATAGCTCTGACGAAGAGGGAAACGAAAAAAATGCAAACCCTAGTCTAGAATCAGAAGACGAGATGCCACGAATTTCCAGAGCAGCCATCACAGGGATAACTCAACCACAAACACTGAAGCTTAAAGGTTACATCAAGAAGCAAAGCGTTATTGTGATGGTGGACTTAGGAAAGAACCACAACTTTGTAGATGTCAATGTTGCAAAAATATTGAACATATTTGCTTACCCAGTAGCAAACCTAAAGGTTATGGTAGCAGATGGAAAACAAATAGATGGAGTTGGCAAGTGCCATAAAGTTAAGTTGCAATTAAGTGACTATGCAATAAGTCTAGTTTTTATACGTTTCCCCTAGGAGGAGTAGATGTTGTTTTAGGTGTACAATGGTTGAGAACAGGAGGCACTTATTCAGCAAATCACATAAGACATTTCATTAGATTCAAATGGGATGGACAAAAATATCAGTTGTTTGATTTTCAGGCACCACCAACAAAAGTCATCTTTGCTCAACATATGAAGAAGCTTATCCACAAGGGGGAACCAACATTTGTTGTGCAATGTCATCACTTGGAATTATTATCAATAGAAGGGACTCATCAATCATCAGAGATTTCATCCTCGATCCAGCGATACGAGAAGGTTTTCCAAGATCTACCAATGAAGTCACCCCAAGAAAGGAAAATTGAACACATTATCGAAGTCAAAACCAACTCAACTTCAGTTAATGTCAAGCCATATTGTTATCCCCATCACCACAAGATAGAAATAGAGCACTTAATTCAAGACCTATTGAAGCATGGAATCATTACAAAGAGTAGAAGTCCATACGCTGCACCCGTAGTATTGATCAGAAAGAAGGATGGATCATTCTAATTATGTATAGATTACAAAGGCTTAAACAAAATCACTATTAAGCATAAGTTTGCGATTTCGTTCATTGATGAAATGTTAGATGAATTACACGGTGCATAATATTTTTCCAAGTTAGATCTAAGACCATGTTACTATCAAATATGAGTAAGGTTAGAAGACATTGAAAATACAACATTCAGGGACTCATGAAGGGATTTACGAGTTCAAGGTCATGCCATTTGGATTAACAAATGCACCAACCATCGTCCAAGCAACCATGAATCAGCTCTTTCATCCTTACCTCAGGAATTTCGCTTTAGTTTTCTTCAATGATATTTTAGTGTACAATAAGACGTGTGTTAGGTCCCTATAATACTAGTGATTACCCCATTACTATTGTAGTTGTACCCCTTATTAATATTGTTGTGCCCCTATTGTCCCCATATTATTATTACTGTGCCCCATAGAATCCCTCTATTGTTATTTCTGTGGCTTTATACTATTATTGTTAGGTCAGCTGGGTTATATTGTGACTCCTTAGACTCCTATATATAGAAAGAAGGTTTTTTCATTTGAATCATCCAAGAATTGTTCGTTTATGTAATGTAAAGGAGGTTACCCCCTCGAAGAGGCTGAATTCTAAGGCGTTGATCTATCCATTCTATCTCTTTTTGAGCTGGTTTCATAACATTTGGTATCAGGGCTTTGGATGCTAGGGTTTCGCTGCTCCAAATAGGTGACCATGGAATTTTCGTTATAAATTTTATTCTATGATGTTTCAGAAGCTAAAAAGAAACCCATTTGAGAATAAATCGCACTGAACGTCGGGTCCAAAGTTCAGAGATTTTCACACTATATTTGCAGAGATATGATATAAGGAAGTTGGTCTTTTTGCAGACTCTTGAATTACATTTCAAACAGGTGACTTGGGAAAATCATCATAACTTTCTCTTTGAGCATTGTATTGAAATTTCGTAAGAAGGTACAGAAAGAGGACGGACTGTAGTTTCTTGTATATATTTTTCAGAGGAAAAGGTTGAAACAATGACTCATGGCACATCGTACATGTTTTTTCTACTGAACTAGTTTATAATCAAGTCATTGTGGGAGATTTGGCATAACTCTTCCTTGGAGAATCCAATTTGGATCAGACTGGTGGCATTAGAAAGAGGAAATAGAGGGATAATGTAGGTCGCAATTTCAGAACTGGATGTTCCAAAATTAAAGAGATACATTAGAAGCAATATCGAGCTCCTACAAAGTGAAAAAAGATGTGTAGAATTTTTTAAATTTTCTCTTAAGCTTGGTTTGAAAAATTATTTTGAAGAATTCAAAGGGCATAGTAGAGCATTATTATTGGTAATTGATGCCCCAAGAAAATAAAATGCAAACACCTAGTAAGGAACCTGAAAGCGCTAGCATGACTCATGAAGAGAAGAAGAAATGCTACATGATATATCAAAATTACAAGACCAAGTGCAACAAATGTCACTCTCACAAAAGCTAACAGAAGTTAAGATAAATGGCGTGGAATCTAAGATAAAAGGCGTGGAATTTAATATAAAGGGCGTGGAAGCTAAAATGAATGGCATGGAAGATAAGATGGATGATTTGAAGATAGATTTGAAGACAAGCATGGAAGATTTGAAGACAGATTTGACAAAGTTTCTAGAAGAAATGCTTACTAATGGTGAAAGGGTAGTAAAGGAAACTCATGATGAGAACAAAAGAAATGTTAATCATGATTTCATAGACTCTAAGATTGGACCGAAGACCCACCATATTCCAAAAATCGATATGAAGAAATGTTGGAAATAATACTGAGAGGGGGGTTGAATCAGTATTATCAAGTCAAATATTCATTTTTCAAAAACAAATTGTATACGCTACTTCAGTTTGATAAACCCCCGTATATACGCAACTATGCAGAATGAAACTTGCGTATACAGAGCAAACTTTTGATTTACTTTATCGTTCTGATAATGAATGTTAATCTGAGATACAGAATCAAATAACCAGTAACCAGAGACAGTAAAACAAAGCAGAAGGACAATCACACACAAGAACACAAGATATAAGGTGGAAACCCAATGTGGGTGAAAACCACCTACTGCAATTCGTCTCTATCTTTCTTTAATTAGAAACTTCTTTTACAATATACTGGTGTAGTCCTTTACCAGTATGCAGGCTGCAACCTGTAGAGAGCTACAACCCTCTCTCATTCTCCAGCTTCTCCTGGAAGGGAGCTACAACCCCCTTTAGCTCTTGCACTAGCCAAGATACTAGTACGTAGGTGCTGGCCTACAGAAGGCTACAACCTTCTCTTACTTTCAGGGACCACGTTTCATAAATTTTCAGACTGGATCCATGAACATCAATCAATCATCAAAGAATTTCTCCATCAATCAATCTCCTTTTCATCAATTAGATCTAAATGAAGTAGATACTTCTCTGACAGCTGTACCCAAAACACAGTACTAGAAACCACACACCAGAAAACAGAACTCAGAGCACAACAACAATAGACAGAAGTATCTAGATCACAACCTAGAATATGTAAACTATTTCAACAGCCTGAAACTAGCGTGCATACGCTTCTGCGTATGGAACAACCTGTGTATATGCTTATTTGCTTTACCAAACTTGCATGTATACGCGCCTTAGCTTCACTGAACCTGCGTACATATCTATAAACGATAATTCACTCTTTCAGATATTCAATCATTAATTAATCCAAATTATCAGACTTGTAGATCAAGCAAGCGCCACATTTAGCAGATCAAACTCATACAAAGATACTATCATTCAAGCTTAAAGATTATGACCCATCAATAGAACTTATCCTTCTTTTTGCGCTAAGGTTCCTCCTTCATTGAGATCTAGATTTGCATCACAACCCAATTACCAATATACCAGCTCTAGCACTTTTTCAGATATTCAATTTAATTCAGATGATTCTTTGTCACAAGATCTCCTTCCTCTTTTATAGCCTTAGGCCTTCCTC
>APFE030932287.1:0-47220 GCA_000404065.3 Pinus taeda | reverse complement strand
GCCTTGGTTCTGATTTGGATTGCTGCCTCTTCCTTGAGCATTTGCTGGGTTGCTCCTTCCACCTCTGTTTTGGCTTCTACCTCTTCCTCTCTTGTTTCCTCTGCCTTGACCTCTTCCTCTTCCAAAGGACATCTGGGTCTTGAAGGCTTTCTCTAGAGATGAGTCTTCATTTCTACTCAACCTCTACTCATGTGTTATCAGTGATGCATGGATTTCATCAACTGAAAAGTTTAAGAGATCCTTTGTCTCTTCTATGGTGGTGAAAATCACATCAAACTTTGAGGGTAGAACCCTCAATAGTTTCTCCACAATCCTCCTTTCTTCAATATTTTTTCCATGAGACCTTATTTGTGTGACCAGACCAATTTCTTGTGTGAAGAATGAGTCAATATTGTCTAACTCCTTCATGCGCAGGTTCTCAAAATCTTTCCTCAGCAACTGTAATTTTGCTATCTTCACTCTCTCCATGCCTTGATAGGCTGTCTTGAGAGTTTTCCATGCTTCTCTGGATGTCTCAGCTGCTGCTATCCTTGGAAACACACTCTCATGCACTACTTGATATAAGAATACAAGGGCTTTTGAATCCTTCTTATTATTGCTCTTCAACAACTCTTTTTCTGCCTGAGTTAATCCATTAAACTCTTCTTCATTTGCTGGCTCTTCAAATCCATATTCAACAAATTCCCATAAATCTTGTGAGGAAAATACAACCTTCATTGTTATGGCCCAATAGTCATAGTTTTTCCCATTGAACTGTGGGAGTTGGGCATTAAACATACCCACGCTGGTGCTGGCCATTCTTTCAATACTTGACTTGGATTCTTTCTTGGCTGAGTCATCACTCTGTTGGTGAAGCTTCTACCGCAATAAACCCTTCCTTCAGCTTCTTTGACACTTCAAAGAGCCTAGACTAGCTCTAATACCATCTTGGGAATTTATGATAATTCCATAACAGACAATAAAAAAAATGCTCTGTTTTAACACTCTGTTTTTTTAACTCAGAAAACAGAATATCATTTGCTGGAAACGGTGTTTCAGCAACACAGTTTGGTGTTGCAACAACGTTGAATAACACTCTGTTTTCAACACAGTAAACTGAAAATTGTTTTCTGGAAATGGTGTTTCAACAACATAGTTAGGTGTTTCAGCAACGTAATTTGGTGTTGCAGTAACGTAGTTTTTGGTGTTGCAGCAACACAATTTTTTTATTTTTTTTAAACTGAATTTCAACAGTGCACAACAGAAGGGAAATTGTATTCATTTACAATACTTCCTCTAAGAGAGGGATTTCTACAAGACTACTTTAAAGACAGTTCAAAAACTTAAAAAAAAACTTCACGCTGTAAACATAAATTACATTACTGTGTCTGCACTGCTGTACATTACAGAAAACAAAATACTCTGTCTCCTCTGAAAAAAATCAACACGCTATTTTTCACTGTTGTTTCTGCACTTTGCACTGCTGTTTCTGCACTCCTGTGCATCTACAAAACACTCTGTTTCTGTTTAGAACGCTGTTGTAACACTCTGTTTCTTCCTTGAAACATTTTACACTGCTGTGTGTAAATTTCATTCGTACATTCACGCTGTTGCGTACATAAAAAAACTTCTGCACTGCTATGCATTACAAAACGAACTCTATCTTTGTTCAAAAAATTTACACACACTGCTGTGTTTTCCTTGCATTTTCAGATTCAACAGAAAACTGAACTTAACATTTTTCTTGTGCCATAAGAACAAAACTACATCTGTGAATTAAAAAAAATAAAATTAAAATCCTACCTACATTTACCAACCACAGCAATAAATTACCATCATTCCGTGAGTGACTGCCATTCCGTAATAAATTGCTGTGTAATGACTGATTCAGGAAAGGACCGGAGTTGCGGCTGTTTAATGGCAAAATCATCAATGCAGAGGTATGGCAATTGATTCAACAGTACAGTGGTATGGCAAAGTACTGGCCATGCAGTTGAAAATAATATTTCAATAGTCTACAATATTGTTGTGACACCTGCAGTCATGAACAACCAGGCGCCCACCTCTGGAAGCAATTCCTCTTCCACCCCGGCCACCTCTGTGCAACATCATTGCAGCAGTAGGACAACCCCAGAAGGAGCATCCGAGACGTGGTGCGTTGCAAATTCCAAGATCGATACTAGTAAGCTCCAGGCGGCATTAGACTACGCATGTGGAGAAGGGGCTGCAGATTGCAAGCAGATTCAACCTGGGACGTCTTACTACAACCCTAACACGCTGGAAGCCCATGCTTCATATGCTTTTAACAGTTATTATCAAAAGAACAGCCGCAAGACTGGAACGTGCGACTTCCAGGGCGCTGCCTATGTCGTTACCCAATGTCCAAGTAATTTCATATATTATCCCAGGATTAGCTTACTTTTTGTCTACATATGCGCTACCATTATTGAAGGTCTTTCGATGATTAATTTTATGATGTGTTTTTTATCTTGTTGTTGTAGAGTATGGCGATTACAAATTCACGACAGGTTACTACTTTAGTTCATAGAAGATCAGTGGTACCTAGTAGTATTATAGTTTAGAATCATATCTTGTGAACTTTCTAGAGTGCCTGCAGGGCTCAATTTCGTTCCGTTTTGTATGTATATGAAGGGGCGTATCATTCTTATTATGAAATCAATATTCTTGATTATAAAAAATCATGTTGTCAAAATGGTTTAAATTTGATTTTCGTTTAACACCTTGGTTGAAATAGTGTTCCCCAATCGACATTCGGGCATAGATAAATCTCCAACACTGGATATTCTTGCTTCTTAAACATAAACTTCAGGTTTTAACTCAATTTATTAACTTTCCTAAGATCTAAAGGGGTCGTTTAACGTTTTGACCCTGAAGTAATGAAATGGTTTGCTAAGGAATCTGTATGAAATGGTTTTCTAAAGAATCCTTGATTCGTCATTTGGTATTTTTCTTAAATATATTGCAAGCATATTTTGGGATTTACAAGCTTGGGTTGGAATTACAAATTTCAGTTTGGAAAATTCTCTAAAAAAAGGTCTCTAAAGGAAGGATTTACAAAATTTTGTTGGAATTTCAAATTTGAGTTGCAAATATTTCATAATCAACAAATTTTTGTTGGAATTATAAATTTGAGAGAAACTACAAATTTAAATTGTAAATATTTCATAATCTACACAAAGAGAATTTTGTTTTTAATACATTCAAAACCAGTTTCAAATAACAAAAATCTATATTCTTAACCAATATTTTTAGAATCTATATTCTTAACCAATATTTTTAGAATTTACACTGATTTTCCATTAGAGTTGTGTGTTTCAGGGATAGGAACTCAATCAATTGCAATTGAACTTAATCAATTGAACCAAATTTTTTTATGTAACTCTTTGACTTATTTCCATCATGATTATATACTTAGAGGTGCTTATGAGTACAAAAATTTAATCAATTAAACTAAACCTTTTTTTATGTAACCCTTTAACTTACAACTCCCCACCTTTTTTTATGTAATGCTTTGACTTAAGAACTCCTAATTGTGTCTGTGATGTAAATCTCAATACAATTATTAAATTATCTAAAAAATTATGACTTCAAACCAATTTTAAGCAACAAAGATCTTTTCTTAACCGATTTTTTTTCCCGATTCAAATCATAAAGTGCAAAACATCTTTAAACAAAGCACAACTAATTAATTACATAACAATTAATTTTGTTTAGAATCTATTAAATATTAAAATCTACATTTGATCTATATATTCAAAACTAAATAATGAAATAACAAGTGACTATGTTAAAAACCTATTAAATACTAAAATCTACCTTCAATCAATGCACATTCTTACCAAACCACAATAAAAAAGAAATGTTGTTAAGGAAAGTTGTTATATATGTGAACATTTCCCACTCTCATTTTCCTAACTACATGATGGCCTCCCGCCTTTCCCAATGCAACCGTAATGATACAACTTGGCGCTTTTAATTATGTCTGTGGTTTGACTTAAATGCTGGTACGTCCTCCCGATATTTTCTTGGGGTAGCTATTGGTCACGCCGGTTTTTGGAACCTCCACCTGTCGGTTCTCCACTATACAATCGTTGGCTTTTGTCAACCCTAAGCCCGCTCGTTTTTCATTTTCACTCCTTCACTGTGCGAATACCTGCTCTTCTCTGTGGAAACTCTTTCTCCTCCGCCGTTCTGGTTTCAACACAGATTCGATGGTTGCCTTCGGCCCTCTGTGGCTATGGAGGTAGGGTTACAACAACTGTAAGGCGACCTCTGTTCTACACGACGATAATCTTTGGTTTACAGTTCGTTTGATAGATTTTTGCTATTTTGTGTTTTTTCTGTTCATTTAACTGTTGAGCTCGTCTCATGACAGGGTTTCCTCCAAGCTAGCGCGCTTCGACTCGGCTGCCAAGGTAATTACTGGTTCTTTGTTAAACTTATTTGCCCCTTATCTCTCCGACCCTAACGCACTTGCTACTGGTCTTCAGGGTATGGTGGTTGTTTTGTTTGCTCGATTCTGCCTTCTCAGTTCCAGGTGAGGCTCTGCGCTTCAACCCTCATCCGTTAGTTGCTTTTAATGATTTTTTTGTGCCTGCAATTGATACTAATCCACCCCCATTTCGTTGCAGGTGGTTCGATACAGCCGGTCTCTGGAGTTCAATGCACTCCACGGTCTCTGGCAGTCACTCGCATTCTCCAGCTCTTCCCTATGGGTAGGGTCCTTCCATATTTGTTTGGCTGTATCTTTAGAGGTTCTGAGACTTCATTTCTGTTCTGGTCTGTCACCTGAGCGGTGAAATAGATAGGTTTTCTTTTTTACTGTGTAACCCTCTTGGGTCCTGTACGTTGGTCCTTCGTTTCAGAGTCTTCGTTCTGTAATATTGCTATTCAGTTGTTGAAACCGTCGTTCTGTGAGATGGGTATCTGGTGGCTTCAAGCCCTCGTCCTGTATGTCGATATTTGGTTGATTTGTAAGATGGGTATTCGTTGCTTCGAACCCTCGTCCTGTTGTTTTGTTGTTTAGCTAATAGAAACCCTCGGGTTGTTTGAAACCATTGTTCGCCGATTCTGTTGGTGATTCCTTGATGTATTAATTTGGTTTATGCTGTCTGGTTGTAACAAACATTTGTTCGAAACTCTGTTTCGAGGTTCTGTCTTTTTAATGAAGTTTGTGTTCGAAGGAAACGTGAGACGCCTGCACTGTATTTGCTTTGTTATAACAGTTTAGTGAAATGATACAATATTATATTTGTTACATTCCAGCATTTGCGTTGTTCATAAAATAATGTGAGGGTTTTTTTTTCGAATTACCTGAAAGGTTGTTTGCATTCACGAATTCTCGTCCTCCTTTGTATGGATGTGATATATTTGGCAGCGTCTGCTCTTCTTGTGAATATTATCGGTCTTGTTATTCACGAATTCTCATCTTCCTTTGTCTGGATGTGATATATTTGACAGCGCCTGCTTTTCTTGTGAATATTATCTGTCTAGTTATTCCAACGTAATTTTGTTACACAGAGTTTATGTATTAATGCATGAAATCAGTTTGTACAGTGGTGATTCAATAGAGAAAATAAAAGAAAATAAATGTTTATTTTGAAATGACTGTATCTATCCTTTCTCTGTCTGAGGAATCCTTTACATTGTTTGTCTTTTTCCTTTTAATCTCCTGAGGCACAACAGTTCTTGTTCAGGTAGAACTGCCCCAACAGAATTGGGTAACTGTCCACCAATTCTAATTGTTCCTAACTAACACAATTTATAAAGAGACTAATTAACTATCAACCTATTTTACTGTTACTAATTCCTATTGAAAAGAAACAGTTCACAATTTTAATTGACCTGGTCCTAACGACCTTCTGAAAAATAAAACAAATAAATAAAGTAAAATAACTGACAATTCTAACACCTGTCGAGCTATGCATGTATGATTGTGTGTTCTTGTCTCTCCATGAGACCGTCAACCACCTTCTGTCTCCTCGGAGCTGGATGCTCCTGCATCAGGCTCCCGGGGTGGAAAAAAGTCATGGCTCCATTCCATCAGGTCGTCGACAGAATAACCTGCTTTCTGTATCTGTGTCGCATTAAGCCACGAACTGTCCTCTATCGGACGGTTCTTCCATTTGACCAAATACCGCAAATACTCCTTCCTGCGTGTGCATTTAGCTACCTGTGTGTCCAAAATCCTTCGATCTCAACGGGTGGTGCCATTGGCATCTGTCTCGTCCACGAATCTCCTTCACAATTGGTGTCCCGCGGTGGCTCTGCTGTCGTATTATTTGCTAAACCTGTGACATAAGGAAACAGATCTACCACGTTAAAAATAGGGGAAATACCGATCCCTGGTGGAAACTGTAGTTCATAGGTGTTTGCAGAAAATTTGCGAATGATTTTACAGGGCCCGATTTTCTTGAATTTTAGCTTGCTGTACTCTCGTTTTGGAAACCGTTCTTTACATAAGTACGCAAGGACTTCATCCCCTACGTTGAACTGAACTTCCCGACGCTTTGTATCAGCTCGTTGTTTATACCTCTGACTGTTGTCCTGTAATTTCAGTTTGACCTGTTCATGCAAGTTACTCATTGCTTGGGCAAAATCTTCCCCATCAGCGCTTCGTTTTTCAAGTTTTCCCAAATCTCGTAATTCATGCACTCCTCGCGGATGCATGCCGTACAGAATCTGGAATGGACTGTATCCTGTGCTGCGGTTAGGGGAATCGTTGTATGCGAATTCCGCCTGAGAAAGTACACGGTCCCAAGTCCGGGAATTTTCACCTGTTAAACTTCGAAGTAAATTTCCTAGACTTCGGTTTACTACCTCCGTCTGACCATCCGTCTGTGGATGATAAGCGGAGCTGAACTGCAACTGGGTATTCAACTTTTTCCACAGAGTTCTCCAAAAATGACCAGTGAACTTTACATCTCTGTCAGAGATAATGGATCTTGGAAGTCCATGCAACCGCACGATCTCAGTAAAGAAAAGATGTGCTATGTAAGTAGCATCGCTGGTTTTCCTGCATGGTACAAAGTGTGCCATCTTTGAAAATCGGTCTACCACAACCATTACTGAATCAAAACCTTGTTGTGTCTTCGGCAAACCCAGTACAAAATCCATACTAACTGAATCCCATGGTCGGCTAGGAATGGGTAATGGCATATAAAGTCCAGTGTTCTGACTGTGACCTTTTGCCAGTTGACAAATTTTACCTCTAGTCACGTACCTCTGCACATCCCGCTGCAACTTTGGCAAGAAATAAAAATCTTGTACCTGAGCAATCGTTTTGTCAATACCGAAATGTCCAGCCAGGCCTCCACTGTGTTTTTCCTGTATAATGTTTTCCCGCATAGAACAGTTGGGAATACACAACTGTCCTCCCTTAAACAGCAATCCTTCTTGTAGATTATAGTCTAACCACATGTTGTTATTCCGTAACAGCGGGTTTTGGCAAGCCTCATAGGCCTCCTTAAACTCGGTGTCGGTCGGATATAGCTCTTTTAAATGTTCAAACCCTAAAATCTGCATCGTGCTTTCCTGTAGAAGCAACGTTCTTCTACTCAGTGCATCTACCACCTTATTTGATTGCCCACTAATGTGTTTTAGTACAAATGTGAAACTTTGCAAGTACTCAACCCAAGCTGCATGCTTATGGTTCAATTTATGCTGCTGCATAATGTACTGTAATGCAGAATTATCAGAGAATAAAACAAACTTGTTACCTAACAGATAATGTCGCCAATGTTTCAAAGCTTGCACAATGGTGTAAAACTCCTTGTCGTAGGTTGAGTATTTTTGCCTGCTCTCATTTAGATTTTCACTGAAATAAGCAACCGTTCTGTCCTCCTGACTAAGGACTGCCCCAATGGCCGTACCACTGGCATCGCAACGAACTTGAAAAAGTTTGTTGAAATCAGGCAGTCTTAACACTGGTCTTTCAGTAATCTTCTTTTTCAAGATCTGAAAACTATTTTCTGCTGCTTCAGTCCAGTGAAATGGCTGATTTATTTTCTTGATCTTATCCAACATTGGTGTGCAAATCTCGCTGAAATTTCTGATAAACTTCCTGTAAAAACTGGCTAGTCCGTGGAAACTTCGGACTTCAAATAAACTTTTCGGAGAAGGCCAGCTAATTATAGCTGTCACCTTTTCTGGGTCCATTTTTAGTTCATTTTCTGCGATGACAAAGCCCAGATACAATAATTCTCGCTGAAAAAAAGTACACTTCTTTAGATTAATTAACAGCTTGTTCTGTTGTAACTTCCTCAACACACTCTGCAAATGTCTGAAATGTTCCTCTTTATTTGCTAAAAATCAGAATATCATCCCAGGTAAACTATTACGAACTTACCATTAAATTCCTTCAGCACTTCATTCATTCAGGCGCATAACGCCCTGGGAGCGTTGCTCAAACCAAATGGCAATCACCAGCCACTCAATAAGCCTTTGTTCGCTTGAAAAGCGGTCTTGCCATTCATCTCCTTCCGAATCCGGATCTGTGATATCTACTTTTCCAAAGTAATCTTCGAAAAATAAGCCCTTCCAAACTCAAACAATCCATCATATCGTCATTCGTGTAAGGAAACCTGTACCTAACAGTAATTTGGTTTAATAGCCCTGGAATCTGTACACATTCCTCCACTCTCCTCACTTTCTTGAGCCAAAACAAGTTGGTACTTAAACTGCACATAGGCTCATGCTTTCTCTCGAATCAAAACCTTTGTCCAACAACTCCTGGACATGTTTCCTGATTTCTTCATGGTCTTTAGGACTCATGCGATAAGCTGCTTTATTTGGCAGGCTTGGTCCTGGTATAAAGTCAATACAGTGACTAATACCTCTCCTTGGTGGCAATTCATCTCAAAGATAATCTACCACAATGTCCCCAAAGTCCTGCAGCAACTTCTGAACTTCTTCGGGAAAATCTGAAATCTGTCTATGAAGTACCACTGCCTTTGGTCTCCTTATGACAGCAAAATTTATTTCGCTGTCCTCAATCTGTTTTACAAACTCCTTTCCGCCTAACAGTAGTGCTTTCACCCCACTAGCCTCTGCTGTATTTTCCTCCTTGATAGGTACAAGCATATGCTTGATCCCGTCTTTAACAAACTTATAGCAGTTGGTTTTTCCGTCATGAACTGCACTTCTATCAAACTGCCAAGGTCGTCCCAACAGTAAGTGACAGACATCCATTGGAATAACATCGCAAAGGATCTTTTCCTTATACTTACCGATCTGAAACTCCACCTCACACTGTTCGTCAACTAACAATTGATGCCCTTTCTGCAGCCACGACACTTTGTAGGGAGTAGGATGCTTTAGTTTCTTCAATCCCAGCTTTTCTACCATCTCCACAGCTACTAAATTGTCGTTACTCCCACTGTCAATGATCAATTTACAGCACTTACCCCGTGACTTGCAGACAGTGCGAAACAAAGCCTTTCGCTGATCCGGTTCTGCAACCTCTTTTGCTGGTTTTAACAACACTTTATTTAACACCAAAGCTTCGCCTGTCTCCGATGTATTCTCTGCTTCTTGCAGTGTCTCCTCAACATCCTCCGGCTGAGCAACATAAGTTCCTCTCCCACCTGTTGGTTCACCTTCAGGACAGTCATATGACTTGTGTCCCAATTTGTGACAACGATAGCACTGGACAGTTCCCCTGCCTCGACCAGATCCTCGCCCTCGCTGAGCTGGTCGTCCTTCCCTGGTGCTATTGTCCTTCTCTGCTGTGCCAGCAGATTTGGAACTGCTGCCCTCCTCATTTGAGCCTGTACCTCTACCTCTTCCAAAAACCTTGCCTTTTCCCCTGCCAGATCCACCTCCTCTCTTGGTATTCTGCTTCCTGTTAATTTTCTCCTCTGCCTTCAGTGCAGACTGATAGGCTTCATCCAACGTTTGAGGTGAGAGGATACCGATTTCATCCAGAATCTCCCCCCTCAAGCCATTCACAAATCTGGCTGTTTTCTCTGGGGTATCTTCCACATACCCTGCTCGTAAATTCAACTTATAAAATTCCTCTGTAAATTCCCTAACAGTCATTCCTCTTTGCTTCAAGTTTTGTACCTGTCTGTACAACATGATCTGGTAATCTTTTGGCAGGAACTTTTCTTTCAGTTTTTCCTCCATTCTGGCCCACTTCTTTATAGGTTGTTTGTGTAGCCTCTTCCTCTCCGCCTCAATGCTGTCCCACCACAAGGACGCATGTCCTTTCAGTTTGGTGGCGGTGAACTTCACTTGTTTGTCCTCACTGGTTTCCTCAAACTCAAAAAATTTAGTTACTTCACTCAGCCAATCTAATAACACATCTGCAGACAAACTCCCGTCATAAGTGGGTAACTCATGCCTTGGCTTATGACTGACAGAAAACGACTTCAAACAATCTAAGTTCCCGGTGTCACTCCCTTCAAACTCGTCCCTGGTTCACGCTACCGTCTTCAATCCACTATCATCTTGCTAGGGTCCTCTCCTTCCCCATCCCCAACACTGTTCAATATTTTCACGCAAAACGCGAATATCTTCTCGAAGTTCCCTCAATAACTCTATCTAACGGACTACTTCCGCTCTCCTCTTCCTCTTCCTCTTCCTTCAGCTTCCACTTGTTCCATTTGTTCCAACTCAAGAAACTAGCTCTAATACCACTTTTGATGGCCTCCCGCCTTTCCCAATGCAACCGTAATGATACAACTTGGCGCTTTTAATTATGTCTGTGGTTTGACTTAAATGCTGGTACGTCCTCCCGATATTTTCTTGGGGTAGCTACTGGTCACGCCGGTTTTTGGAACCTCCACCTGCCGGTTCTCCACTATACAATCGTTGGCTTTTGTCAACCCTAACCCCGCTCGTTTTTCATTTTCACTCCTTCACTGTGCGAATACCTGCTCTGCTCTGTGGAAACTCTTGCTCCTCCGCCGTTCTGGTTTCAACATGGATTCGATGGTTGCCTTCGGCCCTCTGTGGCTATGGAGGTAGGGTTACAACAACTGTAAGGCGACCTCCGTTCTACACGACGATAATCTTTGGTATACTATTCGTTTGATAGATTTTTTCTATTTTTGTGTTGTTTTTGTTCATTTAACTATTGAGCTCGTCTCATGACAGTGTTTCCTCCAAGCTAGCGCGCTTCGACTCGGTGCCAAGGTAATTGCTGGTTCTTTGTTAAACTTATTTGCCCCTTATCTCTCCGACCCTAACGCACTCGCTATTGGTCTTCAGGGTATGGTGGTCGTTTCGTTTTCTCGACTCTGCCTTCTCAGCTCCAGGTGAGGCTCTGCACTTCAACCCTCATCCGTTGGTTGTTTTTACTGATTATTTTTGCCTGTAATGGATACTAATCCGCCCCCATTTCGTTGCAGGTGGTTCGATACAGCCGGTCTCTGTAGTTCGATGCACTCCACAATCTCTAGCAGTCACTCGCATTCTCCAGCTCTTCCCTACGGGTAGGGTCCTTCCATATTAGCTTGGTTGTATCTTTAGAGGTTCTGAGACTTCATTTTCGTTCTGGTCTGTCACCTGAGCGGTGAAATAGATATGTTTTTCTTTTGACTGTGTAACCCTCTTGGGTCCTGTACGTTGGTCCTTCGTTTTGGAGTCTTCATATCAAAATGCTGTTGCTCCGTGGTCGAAACCCTTGTTCTGTAAAATGGGTATTCGATGGTTTCGATCCCTCGTCCTGTATGTTGAGGTTTGATTAACTTTGTAAGATGGGCATTCGATTATTTCGAACCCTCGCCCTGTACTGTTGATATTGGTTTGATAGAAACCTTCGTTCACATCGTTTCCATTCGGTGATTCCTTGCTGTAGCAATTACGTTTACTTTGCCTGGTTGTGTCGTTCTGTTGCTCGAAAACTCTGTTTCGAGGTTCTGTTTTAAAAGAGTTTTGGGTCTCGGAAGAGCGTGAGACGCCCTGGACCGTGTATACTTTGTTTACAACAGCTAATGAAATGATATAGTTTGATTTGATTTTACTCCAGCATTTGCTTTATTCTTAAAATAATGTGAGGGTTCTTACGGATTACCTGTGGGTTTGCTTGCGTGCACAATCTCTCGTTCTCCTTGTCTGGAAATAATATAAATGGCAGCGCCTGCTCTTCTTGTGAATATTATCTGTCTTGTTATTCCAACGTAATTTTGTTACACAGAATCTATATATTGATGCATGAAATCAGTTTATACAGTGGTGATTCAATAGAGAAAATAAAATAAATGTTTATTTTGAAATGACTGTGTTTTTTCTTTCTCCGTCTGAGGAATCCTTTACATTGTTTTTCTTTTTTTCTTTTAATCTCCTGAGGCACAACAGTTCTTTGTTCAGGTAGAACTGCCCCAGCAGAATTGAGTAACTGTCCACCAATTTCTAACTGTTCCTAACTAACACAATTCATAAAGATACTAATTAACTATCAACCTATTTTACTATTACTAATTCCTATTTAAAAGAAACAGTTCACAATTTTAATTGACCTGGTCCTAACGACCTTCTGAAAAATAAAACAAATAAATAAAGTAAAATAACTGACAAGTCTAACACCTGTCCAGCTATGCATGTATGATTGTGTGTTCTTGTCTCTCCGTGAGACCGTCAACCACCTTTTGTCTCCTCGGAACTGGATGCTCCTGCATCACTCAGCATAATGGAGTAACAAAAAGAAAGAACAAAACATTGGTGGAATGTGCTAGGAGCATGTTGAAAGGTAAGGATCTTTCGAATGGTTTTTGGGCTGAAGCATTGAATACTGCATTTTATTTGAAAAATAGGAGTCCTACAAAGAGTCTTGAGTTTAAAACTCCCTATGAAGCATTATATGGATTTAAGCCTACAGTAAAACATTTAAGAGTTTTTGGGTCTAAAGAATTTTCCCAAATTCCAAAGGAAGACAGAAGAAAACTAGATTCAAAAGCCATCAGATGTACCTTTATAGGGTATTGTTCACAATATAAAACTTATAGATTATTTGCTCCCTTTACTCACAAGATTTTTGTTAGTAGAGATGCATATTCCATGAGTAGGATCATGAAGAATCTAATAAGCACAATAAGCAATGGGATATTCCATTCTTTGTGGAAGAAAGTGAAGAAACATGAAACAACCAGGATCAGCAGACAAAGGCAGAAGAAGAGAATTCAGACGCAGCAGTCAAGCCGAGTCCAGCAAAGGAAACTCAAAATAGGTCCAAAAGCTAAACCAACGCTTGAATATCAGGTAGGCGGGCTTAATTTCCTGCTAGATATAGGGAAAATGATTTTATAACTAGTATGATGAATGTTGTTGAACCTTCTAGTTATAAGGAAGCAAATGAATGTAGTGAATGGAAAACAAATATGGAACAGGAATATGAATCTATAATCAGGAACAACACTTGGGAGCTAGTTGAACTTCCTAAAGGGAAACAAACCATAGGTTGTAAATGGTTCTATAAACCCAAGTTTAATACAAATGGAACCATAGATAAACTAAAAGCTAGATTGGTAGCAAAGGGGTATTCACAAAAAGAAGGCATTGACTGTGAAGAAACCTTTTCCCCTATAGCTAAACTAAATACCATCAGAATGTTGATTGCTTTAGCTACTAAGAGACATTGGATGATTCACCAACTAGATGTAAAGTCTGCATTTTTAAATGGAGAATTGAAAGAGGAGGTTTATTTAGAGCAACCTGAGGGGTTTGTCTAGAAAGGGAAAGAACATTTAGTCTATAGATTAAAGAAAACTCTTTATAGACTAAAGCAAGCACCCAGGTCCTGGTATGAAAAGATTGATTCATTTTTTCTGCAACTTGGCTACAACAGAAGTAAAATAACCCTAATTTGTATACCATGAAAGATAAAAAGGGGAGCATAGTGTTGATTTCTTTGTATGTATATGATTTAATTATTACAAGTGATTCTATTACTCTAATCAAAGAAATCAAGCAACAAATGTAACAGGTGTTCGAAATGAAAGACCTTGGTGAATTAAGATACTACTTGGGTCTTGAGATCTGGAGAGATTCAAGACAAACTTTTATGTCCCAGAGTAAGTATGTCAAAGGTCTACTGGAAAGATTCAGGATGGATCAGTGTAAGGCGACAACAGTACCATTATAGCAGAACATTAAACTTCAGAGTGAGGATGGTTCAAAAGAGGCAGATGCGACACTTTACAGACAACTGGTTGGGATCTTAATCTACCTAACCACTACTAGACTAGATTTGGCATATGCAGTCAGTGTGCTAATTCAATACATGTCCAAGCCACTTGAGAGTCATTGGAATGCAGCAAAATGTGTTTTGAGGTATCTACAAGGTACTATAGAATATGGTATTATTTATACTGATTCCTCTGATGTTAGATTGATAGGATTTACAGATTCAGACTGGGCTGGAAATGTAGACGACCGTAGATCCATAACAGGCTATGCATTCAGCATTGGATCTGGGGTGATTACATGGAGCAGCAAGAAACAGAACACAGTTTCCTTGTCTTCAGGGGAAGCAGAGTATCAATCCATGTGCGCAACAACATATGACGCAGTTTGGTTGCGAAAACTTCTCCAAGATGTTGGGGAAGAACAGAAAGATGCAACAAAAATCAGACGCGACAATCGAAGTTCAATCAAACTTGCTAATAATTTTGTGTTTCACAAGAACATGAAACACATTGATACACAATTCCACTTTGTCAGGGAGAAAGTGCAATCAAAAGAAATCCATCTCGTATATTGTAATACATGTGATAATGTTGTAAACACTTTCACTAAGCCTCTTGGCAAAATTAAGTTTGAAATGTTTAGGGAGATGTTAGGCATATTGGTGAACCCCTTCTCCATTAAGGGGGAGTGTTAGAGATAATGGAGAATATCCTAGAATAGTGAATTGGTTCACGGTACCTTAGGGTAGGAATTGGTTTCTATTTCTTAGGGTATGGTTCTAACTTCCCTAAAATTGTGTGTGCTATTTAATGTGTGATGTACATGGACAATGTAAGGTGTTCTGCAAAGCTAGACTCTCCTGGTTCAGACTCTCTGTCGTAGCGCTGACCAGTGGATGTTTTTTATTAATTCAAACATTGCTTTTTAACAAAAACGTCATGAAATTCTCATTTGGAGAGCAAAGGGAATTTGAAATTCCAGGCCTGGTGGAGAGGACATGGAGGATATCCTCTGGTTAATTCAGAGTCTTTGAGATGGAAATTTACTCTTGGCAAACTTTCCCTCTTCACATTGGTCGAAAAAATTTATTTCCTTTTATTGAAATTGTAACATTCAAATGGTTTGATAAAAATTAAATAGTAGCACATTGATTACAATAATGGCAAGCGGTGTGACTAAAACAAAATTTTAGATTTTCAAACAATTTTTTTCTATGTGTTTTAGAGAATAACCGAAAATTGGAATCGATATGGTTTGGTAGTTATGGATCCATCAATCCAAATATTTCATTAAATTGATGTAGTTCTTTCCATGTAACTTGGCTCTAAGGAAATTGGAGGATCTAAATCCAAATCTTTCATTAAATTGTTGTAGTTCTTTCCATGTAACTTGGCTCTAAGGAAATTGGAGGATCTTTCTGAGATGGGCCCGAGTCCCGATAATAAAGCGGAGGAGGCCTCTCATGAAATTGACCATCTTCAAGTGATTTCTTCTACTAGTGATGTTAGAGGGGAAACAAAATAAGAAGAGTGAGACATGAATTACAAACTCGAGAGGCCAATATTTGAAAAAAATCACAAGAGGAAGATGGAGATTATAAAAGAATGTTATAATTGCATGTAGGAATACTATAACCAATTAGACAATATGGAGAGATGTAGGCTCGCGAGGGCTAGGTTTGGAGTAGTTTCCCTAGGTGCTCTAAACTCTACAAAAAGTCATCCAATTGTGAATCTTCTGAACATAAATAAAAGTGAGAATTATTATTAATTTTCTAAAGATCAATTTTCCCAAAATCTGAATTCTTATTTGAAAGAATATAACTATTTTACTTTAAATTTGAATAAAAATATACATTTTAAGAATTAATAAGCTCGACCAAGGCCTCTTTATAACCGTGGATCCATAAAATATATCTTGCATCATAGGCCTAGTGGCAATAGTGTAATCATCTAGGATTCCATGATTTGGAGTTCCATAAATCCTTCTAATGAGTAGGAAAACTTTCAATCATATTTATGAAGAAATGAATTCAATGGTGGCAAGGAGGACACAATGTTAAGGTAGCGATCCCTATGAGTCAAACATTAAGGCTAGCAATTGGGGAGCCATTGGGTTTGGTATCCAAGAGATTTGGATTTGGGATATCGACCTATCATAAGTTGGCATTAGGAGTATATCTTGCCATTTGTCAGGTGCTTCGCCTCAAATGTATTTAGTGGCCTTCTAAATATCAGATGTAGGTCTTGATGAAAGAGTTTGAAATAATTTATGGGATTCCTAAGGTTGTTGGGGCCATGTACACGACTCATATTCCTATTATTCCTCCCAACGCTAATGTGGTTATTTACTTCAATGAAATGTACATTGAAAGAAACCATAGAACATCCTACTCCATTACATTGCAAGGAGTTGTAGATATCATAGGCTCCTTCACTTATAACTGTATAGGCTTATCGAGTTCTAGATCTGATGACTTAGTCCTAGACAATTTTTATCTTTTCAAGTTTGGAATGAGTGGTTTCTTTAATGGGGGTTGGGTTGTGGGTAGCTCTGCTTATCCACTCTTAGATTGGCTTCTAGTTCCAAATATTCAACATAATCTTACTTGGACTCAGTGTTATTTCAATGAGAAGATAAGCAAGATCCAAAATATTGCAAAGGATGCATCTGGTTGATTGAAAGGGAGGTGGCATTGTTTGGAAAAACACACTGAGGTGACACTTCTTGACTTTCCATTTGTTCTTGGAACATGTTGTTTGTTGCATAATATTTATGAACAACAGAATCAGGATTTTGATCCAAAGTTGGCACTTGAATTGGTGGATGATGAGATATGTCTAGAAAGGTGTGTGAAATCTCGAAGTTCTATGTAGGAAAGGGATAAAATTTCCCACAATTTGTTGCATCATGCTCTTGCTCACACAATTTTTCTCTAGACATACTACCAAAGCCCTTGTCTTCTTTTGGGGTATATTTATTGGATTCTATTTTCTAAACACCATATCCATCTTTCGTTCATGCTCATGACCTGGAAGCATCCCAACCAGAGATGGGATGAATATAAGGTCACTTGCAGTTCATGAATATATTGCCCATAATTTGTTGTATCATGTTCATGCCAACGCAAGTTTTCTCTAGACATACTGCCAGAGCCCTTTGCTTTTTTGTTTTTTTGTTACATTATTCCTTCTTGATTCCATGTCGATCTCCCATGCATGCTCTTGAGCCCTCCCACTTCTCCCAAAGCTAGAAGCATCCCATTTAGAGATCGGATGAATGTAGGGTCACCTTCAATTGAGCTGGTAAAGCTCAAGACTCAAACATAATTCTGTGCTTGTATGCATCAAAGGGTCACATGTTCAGATGTTAGAAAAACAACCAAAAGCAATCTAATAAGAGATGGGATGAAAATTATTTGTCAATCAGAGATGAGATGTGTGTGTGTGAGAGTGTGAGTGTTTGTAGCCCTATTAGAGTGAGTTTGTTATGATTTCATTCAATACAGTTACATTAATAACTATATATATATATATATATATATATATATCGAGATAGAGAGAGAGATCGAGAGAGAGAGAGAGAGAGAGATTTTGCTAAGTTTTGGTGATAAAAGAAGGATTTGATCAAAGCATGGTTTTACCACGTTTAAAGCTTATAAGTATTTGCTCTCTGAGAATGTAATAATGAAGGAAGAATCCATCACATGATGTTAAGAGATCCACAATGTCCATTTGTTATGAGTTAAGTTTTTTAATTTTTAAAAGGTTCATATACTATGCATTCAATCTTGTTAATATTAGTGTATATCCCATGATCCAAAACAATGCTAAAATATATATACGATTAAAATATATGCTTTCAAATATATAATTTACATTTTGATCTGATAGTATATGTTAGACTATGTAAAGCATAACATAAATCATATTAATTATTCTATTTCTAAGTTATTTTTTATAACATTCAAAAGTCTTATTTTGTTGGTCATCTTATATGTCCCATAAGATTCCAAGGTTAGTCATATCTCATATATACAATTGCTATGTCATGTCTATGTCAAAGACAATTAATTTCAAGGTTATGGAAATTTTTTTGTCAGTTTTTTATGCAATTTCAAACCAAAATTTATCATTTGTGTGTTATGGCCATTTTGTTTTTTGCTTATAATATGTAAATTTTTTAATATAACTGTATTATTAGAAATGTTTTTTAATCAATTTTATTAATTAAAAAATAATTTATTATAAAAACATCACATAAAAAACCTAAAAACTCAACCTATCAAAAAAATGCGACCGATAAAAAAAATCCAAATTTCAACGTGAATAACCATCCAAATCTCCCTTTGTCATTTCGGTGTCCAAAGAGTGAAGATAATGCACGGAAAGGGTGTGTATATTTTGAGATAGGTTGCCGTGGATTGGAATTATAGTTATCTACTGGTTAAAGCATGAATGATATAAAATCATTAAATCGTAGAGTATATATATATAGGTGTGGATTGGAATTATTGAGTTATCCATTGGTTAAAAGCATTGGTGAGTGTGACTAAACATGTGATGGGTCGATTTCTAAATAGGAAAGTTATTTTGCATTACAGGAAACACTTTTAATATTTATTAATTTATTTGAGGGATACAATCTAGTTTTTGTTTATAGAAAAATCAATATAAATATTTGTAAATGTATTAATATTTTTTAGAAAAAAATTTATGTGTTAATTTTAATAATTTTAGTGTTAAAGCTTTATATATATATATATGATGTGAATTGGTATAATTTTTAATTTTAATTAATAAAAATGTTTTTAATATACAAGTAAATGAAATCACATTAATAGTGGGAAGTACATTAGGTATATAAAATACAATTTTTTTTTATTAATGAATGATATAATAGGCATTAATTTATTGTTACAAAGATTTTCTGGTACCAACTAAGAGGCACTAACTTTTTTTTTCGGCAGCAATCCCATAAGAAATACAAGCACCAACCTGATGAATGTTTAACAAAATTTCTTGAGTATGAATTCTAGATTTGTTTTGTTCTACTCCTCAATTATGTACCTTACTTTCTACTCTAAATCCTTAGCTCAACTTCATAGACATCCTCTAATTCTTACCACCTATCCTCTTCTACAATCACACATTTCCTACAAACTTCATACCATTGAATTGTTTCACTTTCTTTGCTCTCCTAAAACATAGCAAGCTAAAACTCCTTTTTCTTTCTTTCACAATCCATTCCGCATTCCAAATTATCTTCTTGACTTCATTGGCATTCTATGACAATCTTCTATAATTATACTTCTTCGACATACTTCATTTTACTTCTTTACATTATTCCTTTGTGCCACTAAAAGCCACAAAAAATTAATTTTCACAAACTTCAATTGATAATTGAAGATTGCTTTCACTCGAAGGTGGCAAACATTTTTTTCTTATTATTCTTGCCACAATGCAGGGTATAGCATATTTGATTTAGCATTGACTACCAAGTAATCTTGGCTTTGACAAAAAATGAAATCATAATATATAAGGTTAAAATTAGCAAACAAAATTAATATGTTTTTTTTTTATTTCAATTGTGGTTGGTTTAATTCGTCTCCCTCTTATTGTGTAATCATATCGATGTATTGTCCTTCTGCAATACTGTGTAGTTGTGAGACACTAGCCCATTACAGACTGTGTGAGAAGGAGGCAATAGAAGGAACAAGTTTGTATGTGTTAATTAGTTTAACAATACAAAAACTTGAAGGGTGGGCCTCCAATTCAATACGTTGGACCCTGCGACCATGAATTTTGTGCTTACCACGACTACATGTGACATTGCCTTCATTCTTTTCCAATCACAAAATTTAGTGCCTAGATCTTTATTTTCATCCCCAACGTGCATTATGTCTAAAGTAGCATGCACCAACCTAATTTTTTTATATTTATTATGAAAGACAAATAGGATTATGGATGTGATTGGTAGCTCATGCGATAGATATATGCTTGATATATACACAACGAAAATTGGTAAAACCTTTTTTATACATATTTATTTGGATAGTCAAATTATAATTTTAAAAAAACTAAGTTATAAAGAATTTGGGAAAATTTTACTAGATTGTTTTAATGGTCAAAGTAAATTTTGAAAAATAATAATTTATAAAGAATTTGGAAAAAACTTACTAAATTATTTCAACAATCAAAGATGGTTTGTTTGATTGGTAAAAGTGCATAGTTAACTTAATTTTATTACTATTAAGTTTTATGTTGAATATTTTATTACTATCAGGACTTCTTCTATTTAGTGTCTTCCTAAATATAGAGTCCCTACAAATCTATGGTGACTCCAAAGTCATAATAGATCATGTAAATTCCAAGCATTCCATAAAAAATCACAATCTGACTGGATGGATGAACAGAATCGATTCTCTCTAGAGAACAAGAAAGGATTATACTATAAACCATGTGGGCAGGTCCCAAAATACTCAAGCAAATGAACTATCAAAGAAAGGGCTCCAAACTCAAATAGGCAAATAAAAAATGAATATAACAATGGGGAACGAAACACACCAAATTCAGGATTTTTCACTTCCGGATACATAATTCTCTTTGGTCACACATCAGGCCCTGGTATGTACCATGAACCTGTTTTTTCTAAAAAGGCATATGTTTCTCAGATTTTTGCAAGTATCCCCATTTTTGGTTTTTCTCACCTATTTCCATATTCTATTCTTGGTAAGGTTTTGTATGGTATAGATTGTATCCTACGCTATTGCAATTTGTCTTCTTATCGGGCTAAATGTATTAGCTCTCTATCTTTCTGTTTGTATTGGGACTCAATGATTATAATACAATCATGATTTTTTTCGTATTGAAGAAAAAAAGTAATGGTTGTAGATATCATGAAATCCATATCATTCTAGGCTATGGCATGCTATCCACATAATGTAATAGTGATAATTGCAGAGATTACAAACATGAACTATTAGTAATACATGCTATTAGTTTCAAGCAATTTATATTAATCTTAATTATGATAACACAATATGCTTATCCTTTACCTATCACTCATACTATTCTGATATGTTTCATTCATATTAGCTTGTCTCATAGGGTTAAGTGTTTCAAGTATGATAACGATGAATTCGTTATGGACTCTATTATTGGCACAACTCGTCCTTTTTATCTCTAGAAACAGTTTTTTGTAGTCCTATAAGTGTCTGGACATGCGTTTTGTTTTTTTTTTTAATAATAGCCATGAATTTGATATTGAAAGGGATAAGCTTAAAACTCAAAAATTACATTCCATTGATATGAGGACAGACTTTCTCCATGATTCTTGATTTTGAATGTCTACTTTTCCTTGAACCAAAACTTCATTTTTACATATTTTGTTCTAATTGGACCATGATGAATTCTATAATATTTCTAAAAATGGTCTATCAAAAAAAAAAATGAACAGTGCATCCAAGAAATTGAGGATAATCTAAAAATCTTAGGAGGTGTTGTCTTCTTCAAAGATGCCTTGCGAAGGTTGATTCAATAGTTGATCGTCTCAATTGACAAAGGGGGCTCAACATTTAGTTGCAACTATCATGAAATCAATATCATTCTAGGTTATGGCACATTATCCACATAATGTAATAATGTTTATTATAGAGATTACATAGTTGAACTATTAGTAATACATGCTATTAGTTTCAAGCAGTCTACATTCATCTTAATTATGATAACACAATCGTTTATCCTTTACCTATCACTCATACTATTCTAATATGTTTCATTCATATTACCTTATCTCATAGGGTTAAGTGTTTCAAGCATGATAACAATGAATTCACAAATTTTAACTCAATAATAGCCAATTAAGAAAAAATTAAGAAATTAATAAAATAATGACATTTAGAGAATTTGTTAATATATTTTATTATTATTTTACTTTTATCAAAATTATCCGAATAAAATTATTTTTATCAAAATAACAGTGTGTGTTAGTGAGTATATATTTACACATAATTTAGTAAAATTTGGTAATCTGAATTTTAATATATTGTTTTCAAATTTAAAAATATAAATTCTTATAGATGAGAAATGAAATTAGTCATTAATAAAAAATAATTAAAATTAATAATAATTTGTTTTAGCAATTTTATTTTTTTTTTTTTTGAGATGAAAATGAACATGCACAAAAATTAACACTACAAACACATTTTTGCAAATATTTGAATGGACAATATTTTACTGTGAGAAAAATTCTGCTTATTGATAATATTATTTTAAATTTTCATGGAGATCCATCTTAACTTCTAATATACCAAGAGCCTAGAGGAATAAAATCTCTTGAAGTGAAAACCTTTCCTCAAGTTCTGCACTCAAAAAAGAGGTTTGCACCTCGAGATATTTGATTCTACTAGACGCCTGATAAATCTGAAATCAAGATGGATCTAAGTTGGTTTATAAGTTTCTTATATTTTTATAATAGATATCAACTTTTGAAAATTTTATTTTGCAAAACTATATTAAAAAATTAAGAATTAGTATGATGCAAAGGAGGTTAACTTGACCATCACTTAATCCTTTTACATTGAGATATTGCATTATATGTGTCAAATAAATATAAATTTATAAAAGTAGTAGTTTAATTGTTTTATATTTTAAGGTTTTTTGGCATATTTTTAATCAAATTTGTAATTTTTTAGGAATTTGTTATTTGTCTAATTTGGTGTGGGATTTGTAAGGCTAATCTAATTTTTTATTTAAAATTTATTGAACTACAAATTTAATTATATAAACTTACACAATCTATATACTCTGGTTTTCAAGGTTGGTTAATTTATTTTATATTTAAAATATATTTATTTAAAATCTAAAATAAATTAAAAATATAAAAACCTCAAAAACATAAACTATTAACCTCCTTATAAAATTCTCAGTTAAAATTCAAAAAATAAGTCAAAGATTAAAACAAACATTTAAAAAATTAACATTCATAAAAAAATTCAAATTGAACTAATAATTAAATTCTAAATAAAATTCCCATAAAAAGTAAAAGTGAAAGATTAAAACAAACAATTAAAAAATTAACATTATTGAAGAGACTCCAAAATTCAAATTAACATAATGATAAATAACTCCAAAATTCAAATTAACCTATTTTTGATATACTCATCAATGAAAACTTTTTGTTTTCGTAAGATATCTGAGATGATTTTCAATTGGTAAAATCCCAAACACTTATTTTATGTAATTATGGTAATTAAAATTGATAAGAAAAGCCATGAAATATGCAATTAAAAAAAATGAGATGATGTTGAAATTATTTTTAATAAGAATTTGTGAAATACATATTTTATGATATTATAGTGATTAAATAAAGGGATAGTTATGAGAGTTTCACTCAATGAATTTTTATCATATCACATGTGTTCGTAGTATACTAAATAATATTTTTATTTTGATTATATATTTGAAAATAATTTTAAAAATCACATTATTTAACCTTTACTAACATGCATCCAATGCACCTTCCTAATCTAAAAAAACCCCTAATTTTACTAGATATTGTAGGTATCCATTTTTTATGGCTTTTTATATTTTTTATTAACTATAAGTTTTATTTTTTATACTTGCAAATATAAAAACATTTTATCACCTATTATATGCTCAATCTATCTATATCTCCAAATATAAATTTACATGATATGGTATGGTATGTTATTGCTCCCCAATTGAATTTTATAAAATTAGTCAAATGACTTTAGTTCTTGCTAACTAGACTTCAATACTACTCATGGAATAACCAAAGTTGTGATTGAAGTCTTTAGTGCTGGTTCGATATAGAATTCTCAGAGAAACAAAAATAATAAACAACTTCAAGCAGGATTTGTGAACAAACAGTGCATTCTTAAGAAATTTTGGCTCGTAAGAACTTGAAGAAAAACACAAAACGCTCTTGATTCAAAACATGGCAAAATTTGTGATATAACAATACAATGTTGAGAAATTTTGCATCAGAAAAATTTATAAAAACAAATAACCTCACAATTAAAAATGTTAATATTTATAACAATATGGGAGGATGAAGAATAATAATAATGATTCAAAATGTTAGTATTTTACAATAATACGAAGAACTAAACTCTAACATATTCATTTATATATAGAACATTTATTCAATTTCTTACAATGAATCACAAGAAATAATTTTTATATTATATATATATATATATATATATATATATATATATATATATATATATTTCATAAAATAAAAAATTAAAAAAAATTAAGATATTTAAAAAAAATATTCCAAAATATTCATATTCCATTTTAATATTTAAAAATGTATAAATTTTAAAAAAATATATTACTAATTTGTGGTATTATATTTTTAAAATATTCGTGTATAAAAAAAATGTTATTAATAATACATAAATTAGAAATTTTTAATTATGTTTTCTTAATTAATACTCAATCTATAATATATGCTTCATTAAAAGACACTTATTCATGATTTATTTTATTAAAAATATTCCTCTTATTCTAATTTATATAGATTAAGATACTAATTTTATTTTTAATATTTAATATAGTTTTAGGTCATTGGACATTATTCACGCTTAAGGTAGGTATATCATATTATTAAAAAATCCAACTATACACAAATTAAATAATTTAAATTTGTATTGGTGTCTCTTTTGAATTTTAAAGAATTTTGATTGACTTATACATTATGACGTGAAAATTTAATGTTAATTTTTAAAAATCAAATTTCCTCTAATGGAGCTTAGTTGTAATAGAGTTTACTATTTTCATTTGATATGGAGACTTAACATGTTATGGAATATTGCTCAAGCTTGTATGATCTCCTATCACACTCAAATCACATACTAGCTATCTACATAATTAGAAGTAATGGTGAATTAAGATAGTCAAGTGTTATCATTAAGCTCATATCTAGCTTAGAGTGTTTTATCTCATAAACCTCAATATATATAATAGCATAATAACTACAAGGTAAAGAGTATACAATACTAATCATACTTAAGTAAATGGGTGTAGCTATCATGAAATCCATATCATTCTAGTTTATGGCATATTATCCACATAATGTAATAGTGCTAATTACAAAGATTACAGACATGAACTATTAGTAATTCATGTTACTAGTTTCAAACAATTTACATTCATCTTAATTATAATTAGCTTAGATCCATCTGAACTATGGATCTACCAAGCACCAAGAGGGATCAAATATCTTTTCACTTCAAAAGAGCTTTGCATCTTAAGAAATTTGACCCTTCTCGGCATTTGGTGGATTCAAAGTAAGATGGATCTAGGCTAGTTTAATTATTAGGTATAATTAATTATAATTATAATTATAATTTATAATTATTAATTTCATGTATTTATTTTATTTATTAATTTATTTTTATTTTTATCAAGTTGAATGTTATAGATTACAACATCTCTACCATACTAAATCAGGTGATGGGAAATCTTGGATAAAATATAATATTACAATGTTATAGTTACCCAATATTTATTACTACCCCACCCAATAAAAGGTGGTTAGTGGTAGGGGAAATACTAATTAAAATGTTATATTATTACATTTTACCTAATATTTCCCGTCACACCCGAGCCTAAATATTACATTTTAGGAAATATTCACCCTTGCCCCTACTAATTTTATAGTTGAGTTTCTTTACTTTTAAACATCAAATATAAGGAAAATTATAATAAGAAGTGGACCTACTGAGGAAAAATATTGGGTAAAATGTAATATTATAGTATTATATTTTACCTAATATAACCTAGTAAAAAGTGGATGGAGGTAGTCAAAAGTATTGGATGAAATGTAATAATTACATTTTTCTTAATATTTCCCCCACCTCGGATCATACCTAGACAAATGCCTAATGTCAACATATCCATAATTTTTTTTTACCTCTACAGGGTACTTGGATCCAACACCATCATTTTCTACATCAAATTATGTATCTAAACATAACATCAAATTAAGATGGATCTAGTCTAGTTTAATTTCCCCATTAAATAAGTTATATTCCACATGAATACCATGGATCTATACCATTGATTCTTAAAACTATGGGTCAATACCATGGCTCATTTTTATTCCTTTTATTATTTAATTTTTATACGGTTATTTTTGTTTTATATTTTTGTTATTTTTATTTTATTTTCACTTAATTAAAATGTTTACGTTATGTTACATTACATATTTCTAGTATACTATAGACATTAGATCTCAGCTCAATGAAGGAATTACATATATCCCTCATATTCAAAAGTAATTTTTAATTTCAATTACTTTAACTCATTATATAAATTCTAATGTAAAATAAATGTGAAAATTGAAGTATTTTATTTATAGCCGACATTGATTTTTAAAGTAACATTATTAATTTTTTTAAAGTAATGCTAAGCACAACATCTCTCGCATATACATATATTAGACAACAGATATATATTTTTTAATTTTTTAATGTAACGTTATGTGCGAACATATCCCTCATGTACTGATGATAGAATGCCTCTCGGCGCAAAAAGTTATATGAACATGTGACACATTAACATTTGGTTTTTTGGGCATGTGGTATTAGTAATCCATGGCATTAGCCCATGATATTGTAACACAAATTATTTACTAGTTAAGAATTTCCTAAGGGTGAATTTCCATGATTAAAAATCATGTTACATGTTTTTTAAATATATATATGTTTAACTCATTGATCCTTTTTATAATTAATAATAATAATAATAATAACTTAAAATAAAGTGATAAGTTAGTCAATGTTTATGATTGTTTTTTATATCAACAATTTGAGATTTATAACCAGCCTAGATCCATCTAACTTTGAATCTACCATGTGACCAGAAGGATCAAATCCCATGAGATGTAACCATTTCCTCAAATTATTAATGCAAAGTTATTAAATCTAATAATATTTAATATTAATATTAGATTTGATAATAAAAATAATATTAATACTAATCTTTTAACATTAATATTAGATTTAATGATGTTTTTTACATGGCATGATAACAAAATTATAATAAAACTACATCAAATTAATATTTTCAAATATTACAACATTGACGTGAAAATATTTATGTCTTTAAAGATTTTAATATATCCATAGGATTTGGCTTTTCCTTTTAAATATTAATTTTACAAATATTTAATTAAAAGAAATATTAAAAGATTTTGGAACATGAGTTTTGATTCTTTGTGTTGAATTATATTATAGTTTTTTAATCTATATGGTTGTTTACATTTTTTGTTTTAGGCCTACATTATTTTTTCTTATTTTTTTATTATTTTATTGGAGACATGACATACTTACACATCCCCCTCATACTAGGTTGTAGAATGCGCCTCTCGGCGCATTGACACACTATGTTTATCCTTTACTTATCATTCGTACTATTCTGTTATGTTTCATTCATATTACCTTATCACATAGGGTTAAGTGTTTCAAGCATAGACCTAATCTAATAATGTTAAGCATTTCAAGTGTGATAACAACGAATTCACTATGGACTCTATTATTGGCATAACTTATCCTTGTTAGCCTTGGTAGCAATATTTTGTAGTCCTATAAGTGTTTGGGCATACTTTTTGTATCTTTTTTAACAATAATTGTGAATTTTATATTGAAATGGTTGTGTTTAAAACTCAAAATTTACTCTCCATCGATATTAGGAGAGATTCTCTACATGATTCATGATTCTGAATGTTATATTTTCCTATGAACCAAAACTTTGTTTTTACATATGTTGTCCTAATTATACCACTATGAATTCTATAATATCGCCAAAAACAATCTATCAAAAAACAAAAAGAACATAGCATTCCAAATATTGAAGATAACCCAAAAACCTTAGGAGGTGTTGTCTTCTTCAAGGACGCCCCACGAAGGTTGATTCAGAAGCCTGATCATATTAATTGACATAGTAGCCTTGCCATTTTTAGTAACTTTCTAAGTGCATATATTTTGTTGATATGGAATTTTATGTGCAATATGGACTTCTTTTGTTGCTTGTAAGAGCATATATGAACTTCAATTGATAGATCTTTCTTAGTCGTGTTTACAAACAAGGCTATTAAGCCATGGACGATGCACAGACATTAGATGAAAATTTACCCTAAAAGTGCCTTTGAAATTTTCATGTACTTTCCACTTCATAATATGTAAACCAATCAAAATCCTTTAAATTTAAAAAGAGATACATGTAAATATTTTGGAAGGAAAATAAAAAAACTACATTTTTTAATTGTATTTTTGGGTTATCTTCTTCTAGTTTTACTCAAATTTCTAGTGTAAACACTCATTGGATGCAGAATTAAATTCCACATCCAACGAGTACCCGTTATGCATACTTTTGAGAAGACTCACATTGATAAAAATTGAAGATACATCGAAAAAGTGTGTTGAAACACATTTTTTCAATGTATATTCAACTTTTATCAATGTGGGTCTTTTGAGAAGTATGCATATTGGGTACTCATTGGATGTGGAATTTAATTCTATATCAAATTAGTATCCACACTTAAATTTTGAGTAAACCTATAAGGATATAAACAACAAAAAATCCAATAAAAAGGTAATTTTTTTTTCCCTCCAAATTCATAACTCTTATTTTGTTATTTTTACTATTATTTTATTATTTCTCCTTAGGAGGCCACTTTTGGGGTAAAATTTCCTCTAATAGAGGGAACCTAGAATTTAAATTCCTCTGTATTTTACTTCATATAATATTACAATCTTGTTTTTGACTTGGAATTCATTGATAATTCTAGGGTTTGTCGCCTTCCATAAGGAAAAAGAAAAAAAAAAGATAATTCAAGAGGGCCATGAGATTGCCACTCCAACGAGAGGCACAAGAAGAAGCCATGAATGAGACGAATCTCAAAAACTATAAGATCTCAATGAAAGCAGACAAGTTGACAATGTAAAAAATACCAATAATCTACCATGAGGGGACCCAGCAAAATAAGTTTGCAAAAGAACTCAACTAACCAATGAAAAAAAGAAGAGCCTAGACTTTTTCTCTTAAATGCAAACCCAATGACTAAATAATTATAGTGAACGAGCTCACATCATTGGGGTTTGTTTCTTTAAGAGTAAATCCATTCGACCAACAAGATATGCCCACCATTTGCCACCACTTAACAACATAATGCCCCCTTATATTGTCCTCAACTAGTGAAATGATGAGATTAACACTGATCCTCTTGTGAGCATCCATTGCTCTCTTCTGGAGTTACCAAAAGGCTGAAGTCCACATGAGCAACACTAAATAATCATGAAATCTTATCCTTTCAAACCATTGGAGTATGATAGATTGTGAGGCACTCCTATGAACGATTTGGAGATACCCATTATAAGACAAGTTGAAGCTTCTACTTTCTATCACTAATTGAAGACACCTGCATACCCCATTATTGCCACTAGATGTACATGTGAGTGATGACACTTGAGGCTTCCTTATTGTTAAGATCACATGATGAGTTAAGGAGGGGGCTCGAAAGAGAGCTAACCATTCCATTCAAGGTTGTGTCACCCCTACAAGCATTTTTTTGTGTTTGGAGATATGTATCATTTGTTGATGGACAATTTATGGAACAATTATATTTCCTGTTGGAATATAATAACTTTTTTTCTATTGAAAAAAGAGTAATATGGGTTTCCTAATAATCTGATTAGAAACTATCTAGTCCTTTAAGAGTATTTTTAACAAAAGCATAAGTTTATATAGTTTGTAATAAATCCTTGTTGTTTCTAATGATGGAGAAGTTCTAATAATATTATCCTAGTTGTTGTTGTTGTTGATATAGTTATAGATTGGTTTTGTTATCTATGTGTTGTAGAATATGCTAAATATAATTAGAATATAATTGTTGTTGAAAAAATTTTCATATCTCAATATAATGCGTATTTTTTTTTTTTGCAGAAATGTTTTAATAAACTGCAAGAAGGGATAAAGTTAGGATGTTGGATTCGTTTGATGGTGTTGGTGTGGGAATTGAGCAGATTCAATCACGATTTATTATACATGGATTCAAATTTAAAGGAACAAGAGATGCAAATGTAAATATTTTAAAGGTCACAAATAAAGCACCCCTCGCTTATGAAGACAAAATACATGTTGTTGTTTGTTTGAAATAGAAAGAAAGAACCTTCACATGGTGGTCACTAAAATATTTTCAAAAAATGACATAGTTTATGTTTATCATGTACTAGTTGTTAGACAGCGTGGCCCACTGCGTTTTGTCGTATTTTGAATGCGTTGTTTAAATATATGTATCATAGTGCATTTGCAAGAGTTGGAAGCTCTCAAAATTTGACATTTTTTAATATATATATATATATATGTATATATATAGATAGATAGATAGATAGATAGCCGTAGTCTAACTTATAGACAAAATGACTTTTTTATGCCATTTTTTCTGCTTAATTTAATCAAATTATGATAGATATTTTTAAAAACTTGAGTTTAAGTTGTTTAATATGTAGAATTCGAGTGTCCCAAGGGTTTTCAATAGTGTTGAATCCATTTATGCATTCAAAAATATATTTTAAACAACAAAAAATCACAAAATTGCTTGAAATTGTAAGACTGAATTCTGGCAAAAAAGCCATTGTGTCTATAGGTTACACACACACACACACACACACACACACACATATACATTTGGCATTATGGTATTCACGGTTTCAACTAGCTAATATTGGCAGTGGTTTCATGATGCTAGCTAGCTTGTGTTGGCATTGATGTTAACCCTATGTAGTCTAGTTGATGTATTGATGCCATCCTTGTAGCATATGGTTACAGCTAGTTGAGTTGGCATTGAGATGGTTGTGTTGACATTGATGCCAACTTTGATGTAGGAGCATAGCAATGATTTGGTCTAATGGTTTCTTATGTGCTAGTGGTGGTTATGTTCTTGTTCATGACCTAGTGTAGGAATCTAGTGTAGGAATGCCTATCTAGCGCAGGAACTGGAGGATGACTTTTTGTAGCGGTGTTGGCTTCATGATGATGTTGCAAAGATGCTAGAGTGGTCTGCAAAGGTGTTACAACTTATGTAGGTGTTTGTTGAGGGTAGAGGACTTGTTGACACTCATGTCAACCTTGTTTTGTTGGCTTATAGATCAAATTAGTGATGACACGTGTCATGATTTTACCATCTTTCTAGAGGTGTCACAGAGCTTTGAAAAGGTTAGGAAGCTTGTGAAAATGCTTAGAGAAGAAGAGAATCAATTTCAAGAATTTTGGAGCCAAAGTAGAGTTGAAAACTTGAAGTTTTAAGGGCATATGCAGGTCTTGTGAAGGAAACCTTTGTATACGTAGATTTTATAAAAGAAAGTAGTGTATACATCCTGAAAGTGAATTTCTCTGCAGTCCTCGTACACATCAAGAGAGATTCAAAATGGTAATTCATGGAAGCTTTTAAATTAATTAGTGAAGGCTAGAAATGGTTGAATAAGTCCTCCATTGGGTGTGAACGCCTTTAGTGAACAAATAGTGATGGTTATGGATGTATTTTGTCAAATTTGTGCACCTTTGATCTCAATCCAAATGAGGAATTCACCCTATATGTTTTATATACTTAATTTTGGAGCTAGGTTATGGTTCGTTCAATGTAGTAGTGAGTGAGAGTGTGCTTGAGAGAGCTACAAATGAGAAGAATGCTTCAAAGATACTACAGTGCAACGATATATAACTGTGTTAGTGTAGATGGTTGCAGAATGAGCATATTTGAAGCATGTTGTAAAATATACCAGATTTATAGTTGTTGGAGTAGATATTGTGTTGAGAGCGTTGTTGATGTCTAAGAGTTTTCTTGTTGGTTATTATATTGTGCACGTTTGATGGTTGTATTGTTGCCACTATTTTATTGAGTAGAGAGCATGCCCTTTTGTTGGTGTTTTTTATCATTTGTTGTAGAGAGTATTGTTGTCAAGATCGTATTGCAGAGCTGAATCATGTTGATCATAGAGTCTTTAGATCCAGTGTGAAAACATGTGAAATAAGGTTCGCATAAAGTAGAGGAGCGGTGACTTCATGAGAGTAGAGTAGTGATTATGTAGCATTGGAAAAAGGAACAAGTTTCTCCATCCAATCAGTATTAGATAGTCCAATCAGAGTTGGTTGAGGATCATTGATCGTGGTGGATTTTAGTGAATGGTTATCTGTAGATCTGTGTGAGAACAAAGTCTTCCTTATTGATCAGTAGAATTGAGTCTCTTGGCTGATGGGAGTTAGCTAATTGTAGATGAGGTTGAGTCTCCTAGCCGATGGGAGTCAACAAATATATGTAAAATAGCATTACTTGAGATAATATAGATTCAGAGCGACGCAGCAATAACAAGGTTGGTTTTTTTCCTAGTGGGGTTTTCCACCAGATATCTTGTGTCTCAAATGTGATGATGTGACTATGATTTCATGTGTTTTTTATTGTTTCTCTCATGGTTGTTTGATTTAGCTACTTAGATGGTTTATGCTTAAGTGATGATTTAATGTGTTGTTGGTTATTTGATGCATGATTTAGTAGAGAAGTTATAAATGATAAAAATTGGTATATAGATCACGCTATTGATTCACCCCCCCCCCCCAGTAGTGCTCAAGTTTTCCATCAATTGGTATCAGAGTGGGGCTTTTGGTTGCAACTTGATCGCTAGAAAGTACATCTGGGGTTTGTTGGCAGAAATTTTCATTTTATTTTTAGAATGACTTCTCAAGGAGTGTTTTCCCTTACCATTGCAAATTTTAAGGTGTGACACAAAAATGTTAAATCTTAGATTTTGTCTTGTGGATCTAACATTTGGAGACTGGTATGTGAAGGATGTGGAAAGGATCTAATTGCACCTAAAATTTTGCAGTAGGATGCGAAAGCTAGATGCATAATCTACCAAAATCTTCATGATGATGATTGGAAGAAACTAGTAGGTTTGAATTTCACTAAAGAAATGTGGGATAGGCTAGAGTCCATATTTGGAGATGGTATCGTAGTGATAAATAAAATGAGAAAAGAGAAACAAGAAGAAGGGCCTTTAAAATAAAGAATCTTAACCACAAGAGCCTTATCTTCCTAATGCAAATAGCTCAGCTAATAATGAGAAGAAATAAAAAAATATTAAATCCAAAGGTACAAATATTAATGATTATTTTGTTAAGTTATAAATTTGATGATTCAGATTTTGATCATGTTGAATTTTCTAGTGAAGATAAGAATGACATTAAGGTTCTTAGAGCTAATATTTCTAGATTAACAACTGCATGAAAGGATCAAGAAAATCTATTGCATATCTATGATGATAAGGAGACCGTGCTCAAGGAGGAGATTTTCATCTTAAAGATTAAATTGGTAGAATTAGAAAGAGTTGAGGAATGCATGAGGGTGCATTACAAAGAGAAGGAAGACCAATGTAAGAGATTAGAAGTTGAAGTGATGTCCTTGAGAAAATAACGGAAGATGGAGAAGACCATTGTAGCCTTGGGAAATTGTCTTGAGATCCATATATCACCATTGGATAGATCTGGTCTTGGATTTCAAAAGGGAGAGTTTAGTTTGCATGCAGACAATAATAACAAAGAAGAACCTAAAAGACCTGTAACAAACAACAACAACAACAACAAAAGTAGCAAAGGACGAAACAAACAGTAGCAACAGATCTAGTAGCACTAGAGAAGAAAACCTCAAGGAGCACCTACTCTTAGAAAATCCTTTGGTCCAAGAGAGGATCATGGAATATATGTAAAATTTCAAAGGAATCAAAGTCCCTTAGTTCCTTTTGTGCATAAGATAGAATGTTACAATTTTCACAAGTTTGGACATGTTGTAGCTAACTGTAGGAGAAAAATGTATAGATTTAATTAGCAGAGCTTGCAACAATATCAATATCCAAGGAGATTGGCCATTAGGTATAATCCTGATTTTTAAGGTTATTATTACTCATGTAACATGTTTGGCCACAAGGAAATTGATTGCAGATCTAACCAATGGAGGAGAAGCACATTTCATGTGAGGTATAGATCTAACATAAGCAGTAGGAGATCTAATCCTCTTGCTTCATATCTTGGGCATGTGGAGTGTTATACACGTCACAATTTTGGCCGTATGCCAAGAGATTGCATGTTGCCTATTTATTCAAAGAAAATTCGGCAAGAGTAGCAAAAACAAAGTGGAGGTAGAAGAAAACTAGTGAAGGAAAAAAAGAAACATCCAAAGGCCGCGTGGAGAAACAAGGAGCAACAGTTCTTCAAATAGTGAAGAGGAACCCCCTCCGTGGTCCATCATTACATCATACATTTTTTTAGAGGACTGTAGATTTAATGAGAGGTGGATACTTTAAGGGGAGAATATGACAAAAGTATGGTAGCTTGATGAGTACAAGTTATAGCAGCAGTTATGATGAGTTCATTTGAACCTCATGCACATTTAGGTCTGCAGGATCAGCCTATGTATTGGAGGTATATTGAGCTCACGGATAGCTATGCATGGTATAAGGTTTACATGAGTTATTTGACATTTAATCCATTATTTTTCACTTATTTATTTTTAGAAGATTTACATGCATTTTTCCTGAGTGAAGAAGGTACATTTTTCAACCATATATATGCTTTTTCCCTTCACTCACAGTTGGCTGAAAAGTTGTACAACCATGCATAGAATGAGATCTTGATACATAATGTATAGATATGACTTGGAACATGGACTAGCCATGTATGAGTTGTTATATGATGATTATTACAACCATGTATTGTTAGTGTCTCATCTTTTCATGTCGATAGAGGGTCCAATTATTCGTATATTGATTCATTGTGATGATAGATGTTAGAGTCAGTATTTGCATACTACCATCAGTGGTCAAAATCCCTCTTTTATATCATATTAGTTTCCTGTTGAAATTTTTTGCATTCCACTTAGGTCATCATGCTAAAATTTACTCATTGATGGTAGACCAAAATCCAAAATCACTTTCCCCTCTCAAAAATTTGTGTTTGTTGGCTCACCTTCATCTGTCCTGCTGACCATCCATTGAACATGAAGGCTCATTTCATCATGTTTTATATCAGTCAAATTCACATGAAATTCATTCATTTAAGGTTCCATTATGTCACCAAGGTTTTATTTTCCCAAGGTCCAATAAATCACCATCTCACTGCATAAGGTCAACAAAATATGAGAGTGAAGAAAATAATATTTTTTCCAGTTAAATAAAGGTTTACAAACATGTAACCATGGTTACTGAAAGCTCCAAATTTGATTTCAAAAGGGAATTTATTCCAATTTGTAAATTTTAACTTCAAAACATATTTAATAATTTTTATTTTCATCTATGTAATTTTATGTCTATTATATGTAATAAGTCACTATTTCAGTTGTATACTCAATTCCATTTGCCAATACTATCCAAACAAAGGTCATCAAGATTGCCAAAAGCATCATCCACTTGTCAAAAGAAAAAGGGTCTGAAAGTCAAAAGAAAAGCATTAGTATGAAAGTTTGAAAAGTGACATGAAACATTACAAAGTGGAGGTGAAATTCATATATCAAAATAATTCAAGTATAAAAGCTCTCAAGACATCTATGCAAACTCCATTTGCACTCCTACACTTTCAAATCTCCTCAGCAAAAGTAGATTTTCGAATTTAAGGAAAATTTGAGCAAAACAGAGCCAGAGGGCATGTTTATACAAGGAAGGGCGCATTTGACTGGGTCGCTACGCATTTTCCAAGGATTTCAGTGCATTTTTACACAATGTTGTGCTCCTGTAGCTGAAGGGTGCGTTTGACTGGGTCAGTACGCATTTGCCTATGAGGACCAAAAACATGCCAGAGCATCCTCCATCACCACCAATCTTCGAAATTTGTCATCACACACCTCAGTAAATTAGGTAGGTGGGAAAATATATTCAACCCTCCCCTCCATTGTTGATCTACATAGGGTTTCTTAGCCTTTGTTGTCATTTCTAAACTCAAAACCCTAGTAACATATTTTCACTCTTAGATCAAATTTCTTAGCATTTTCTTACCAATCCTATCACTTAAATACTATCCACTATCACCTCCCTCATACCACACATCCCCATTCCCTCCTCATTAAATCTCCTCACATGATTCCATATTTCCCACACCCACAGTCCATTTTATCATTTCCCTAGGGTTTTGACAGCAATAACTCATGGTAAATGAAAAGCATATAAGTCAGAGTGAGGAAGAAAGACAAGAGAGGAAGCGATATAAGAAAGGACGAAGAATTATCAGACATGAGCCAACCAACACTAGAGAACTCATGGCATCTCCCATCACTGTGGAAATCTTTAAACATATGGGGTGTTTTGAGTTTTGTGAGAAAGTGGAAAGGATCCAACATCATGCTAACTTGACTAGATTATTCATCACCATCCTCCATGACAACCAGGCAACCCTTGCTCATGTCACCTTCACCATATCTTCTGCTATTATATCAACTACCACTGGGATCCAAAATATTTGAGAAAAATGGTTTAAATAAGGAGAATTGGATCATTACTATTATGAGCCATATCTTTAACCAAGCTACAAGAAGGAGAGAAAGAGGATTTTTCCTTTCTCTTACCTCCTACACAGATATGTTCCCATGATGAAAATCATCATGAATTACTTCACATGTGAGGGTAGGTTTTCTAGACTCTATTCCTATCATATCCGGTTACTCATGCATTTCACAAGAGTCAAAATGCTCAATCTACCCCCCTATCTTTACCGAGACATTGACAAGATGTCATTCATTGCTCGAACAAAGAATTATCATCATCAAATGCACAATTTCTTTCACCACTCTCTCATTAAGATGATAGTCCTACACCACCTTGATCAGCTTAACATTACATGGGACACTTTCATATCCAATGAGATTTTCATAGTCCCACCTATTCAGCATGGCCAAGAAGCACCTTCATCTTCTCACCCATCCACCTCCATTGCTCCACCTCAGCCCATACATCATCCATCTTCATCTGATGAGTTAGCCACTCCATCATCACCATTTCATGATCCTATTCATTCACCTGGTAGGGATGAAGGCAGTGGGAAAGAGCATATTGATCATGGTGAGAGCAGCAAGCCCAAAAGCGTTGGTTTAGGTACCTTGGAACATTCATATTAGAGAAGGCATAGGCAAGTGTTTGTCCCACTGATTGTGGGAGGGGCCTTTCCTTCTTCATTGGAAAAGCAGGTACAAAAGGGTAAGGAAAAGGTTATAGAGGCAGAGATCCAACAGCAGGAGGAAGACCTCCATGAGATAGAGCATGATTTTCAGTTAGTTGTTTCAGATGGGCATGATGACAATGAAAGCACAACTATTGTCATCAAGGAGAAGAATGCACTCATAGGAGAGCTCCAGGTAAACTTACAAAGGGCAAAATACATTATCTCATACTATGAGCAGGAGAACAGGCAATTTGAGGTCAAAATGAGCTCATGGGGATTCAGCTTATCAAAGAAAAGAGCGAAGCTAAAAAGGCTAAGGCTTTACTTGATGAGGCATATGGACAATGTGGTGAACATCTTGATGAATAGGTACCGAGAAGAAGGCCAAGGACTAGAGGCCTAAAGAGAGCCTTGGAGCTAGAAAGGCAAAAGGAGGGAGAACTAGACAATGAGCTCACCTTGAATGAGAAATTTGCCAAAATGATAAATGAGAACTGAGAACATTGGCTTGAGAGGGTAAATGGCCATCTTGAGAGCCTCCTAGACAAGGCCAACAGGGATGTTGATATTCAGAGAAGGATGGAAAAGTATTATGCCATGAGAAACAAAATTTCAAGGGTTAAGCTCAAAAGAGCTCATGCAAAAATTGAAACCTTTACCAAGAAAGAGGAGAAAAAGAGGCTAGATATTCCTACCAAGGCATCACTCCATGCCTCAAACATATGATCAGCTATCAACCCACCAATTTTGACCATTTTTGAACAAATTTTGCAAGTCATGATTTTTTGTGTTTTTTGAAGTATTTTTTTTGCACAGTGAAGCGGTCAAACACGCAGCACCTTGGATGTTGCGCTCTTTTTTGGAGCATCCAATGAGAAAATGGTCAGAATTTTTAGATTTAGAGTGATGAGGACATGTATTCTGTGAAGTTTCTAAGCATTTGGAGGAAAACTGGTCAGCCAAAAGGGTCAAAAACCATCAAAAAACCACTTTTCTATCTCTTTTTTGGCCTGGTCACTGCGCGTTTACCAGTCTTGGGAGATTGGAATTTCTATAGGGAAACTGACCTCCAAATGGAAATATGAAAGCATATTTGGAAATTAGACTCAGATTTATTTCCAACGAGCTATCTTGGAGCAACTTTGGACACTGGGAAGGCATCCAAAAGTAGCCCTGAAGTTGAAGGGCGCGTTTGACACTAAAAGGGCATGTTTGACAACCTTCTACATTTTCAGTGTTTCAAACTAAACTTACATTCACCTAAGGGGAATTGATGTTTTGCTCATGTAATTGATCAGTATGATATAATTATTATGTTTTTTACTATTATCTAGGGTAAATACATCAGTCAAATGACCTACATGGCATGTAATGAATCAGTTTGCTAGACTTAGGGATGAGTCACTTTGACCACCCTACACGCTAGCTATCAGTTTAGTTTTTCTTCCAACTTCTCCTCCTCTCATGGATTTGACCTGTGAGGCTAGGATGAGTTGTTTTTAGGCCTATATTATGTATTTTCTTAGTCATTTCACAAGTTGGAACCAGTTGGATGTTTGGCTATTGATCAGAGACACTTATGTAATCAGTATCTGGCAGAGTTTAATGAATGAGTTGCATCTATTTTGGTGGAATACCTGTTTTATGGAATTTTGACATAGTTTCTTCTTATGTTTCATATGTTTGAATGTTTTGTACTCCCATGTTTCAATTCACTTCTATGATATGTTGATTTTCAAGTTGATAAGCAGAATAGATTTTATATGCTCTATTTTGGGGAAATCTACATAGTTTGTCCATTTTATTCAGTTTAGAAAGAATACATGCTTTTCTTGCTCTTTATATCATCTCACTAGTCTTATCCATCTCGCATCATAACCTTAAAGTATTTGAGTGCATACCTACCTTGCTCCATCAGATGTTTGCAATCATACCCTCATTTTCCCTGACCTAGTCTTTTGACCTAATTCTCTTCCAACAACCCAACCAAAATCAAATCAAACAACCCTCTGCACTTTACAACTAGCCTAAAACCCTAAATTATCCATCCCTCTTGGTTATGATCCTTTGGAGAGAGCCATCTCTAGCTTGGTAGGGCTAGCTACCAAGCTAAAAGATTGGTATGTGGTTACCTCAGCTAGACTCTTCCTCAGCCTTGGAGATCTGAAGGAGTGATAACATACTAGCACCGTTGCTGAGGAATGAAAGGTTCATTTTCCCTAGGTGTACGGATAGTTCTCATTGAAGTTTGGTCCTTTGGATAATGGGACTAAGCTTTACAAAGGCTGATTCAGAAATTGCAATGCCTAGATTGTAGAAGCTGGCCTCAAGGAGACAATGAGGCAAATTCTGCATCCTGGTCTAGTTGATTTGGTTGAAGACAACCAGAGCTTGTTCAAAATCAAAGACAGGTACATATCACAAGTTCGATCAGACTTCCTCCCATTGGTAAGCTCTCAATCATTACCAAGTTCAAATTTCTCTATGGAAGACTTTCCTTTAAAAATAATCTATGTTCAACTCAAAGTCTTAGATATAATCCTATTAAGTCTGACCCTGTTAAGATACCAGCTTCTAAAAGATACACCAAGTCAAACCCTAACCCTAATCTTCCTTCTCCAGTTGACAACCCTAAGAGGTTGTTGAGAGAACCTAAAGTCCCTATCCCCGAGACCGAAACCCCTAAATTGGAAAGGACCACTTCCTTGCTAGATAAACTGCATAGTATCGAGGATATACCTTTTGACATTAAATGTGAGTTATCCTTGTTTTGATCAAAGTCTGAGTCTAGTCTTACAGAAGAAATTTTTGATCCCATAAATTTTGACTCATATATTTATGACTCAAAGTCATTGTTTAACTGACCTTCTGCTGCTTCTCGGTCTTTAAAACTCGAGCACGAGGTTTGGTCAAATTTTGACAAACTTCAAAGCCTAGCAGATGAGTTACAGATCACTGCCAAAAAGGCTTATATTCAGTATAAACTTGAGCTCTTATCTTCTGCCACACCCTCTACTACACCTCCAAAATCATCCAACTCACCCCCTCCATCCTCATCTCAACCAACACGACCCATTGCAATTCCCATCCACCATTCCCCAGGATTTATGGCGAGATATGCACCTTTGGTGTTACCTTGTCAGTTGGCAGCATTACCTTAGACCTATGGCTAGATACTTCCTCTGTTTGATGGCAACGCAGGAGTAACAGTGCAACAACATATTGATAAGATGTTTGATTTCATTTAGTGTTACATATAAATACATGCAGTGTTGTCTCAAGATAGGAATACTATCTTGGACACAATCACTTGGTTGAAAATATCTCAACCGCACACTACAGGAAACATCTAGAGCTAAACAAATCCCAAGGAATAAGAACAAACACCTTTACATAGGAAGCATCACACCTAAGACAAGTAGGAATAAATTTCTAAGTATCCCCTTTAATAACTACTTGTCTCGATATCAATCAACAAAGTCTAGTTGTGGTTCAATCTTTATCTTGACTATTCAAAGAAGTATTTATGTATGACTATTGTTTAAGAGGTTGTAATACATAATTTGCAAAATGCATGTGTGTTCCCCTTGTGACATATGGAAACATACAACTCTATCCTTGCTAAGCCAATCTTAAAATGCATGGAAGCAAACTCAAATAGAAATGACAAATGCATATATATATATATATATATGCATTTGTCATTTTTGTGCTTGTTTTCTTCTTCTTAAAGTATGAATTGCAAGTTAAACACAAAAGGTAAATGTCATGTTTTTGTAACATGAATCGTGAGTTAATGCAAAATGTCAATTGTATGCCCTTTGACTCAAGAAATTTTTTTCAGGTCATAAAAAATATTGGAATTACACTTTCAAGGACATAACTTTGCATGTGTTTCACTTATGTGTTCCTTTGCTTATTTGCTAGGTATTGGTATCTTTTATTTATTTTCACCATGTAAACAAATAATGTTGGATAATTGTGTATAAAGATCAATCAAGTTATATACAAATGAAGATTTAATGATTTAAGATTACTATGCAATTAAAGAAAAGTGATTGCAATGATTTTGTTGTTTTCAATTATTGCTTACAACATTGTGTTGTGTTCTAACCTATTAAATGTACCAAACATTCTAGCACTAAACATTTTAAGAGTGCTAATTTGCACCATCAAACACAAGTTTTTATTATAAGGTATATACAAATACTGCTCATATATGTGAATTACAAATTTTGATAATGGAACTATTAATCATAAAGCTCTATAAAGATCTTTGAGGAAAATCCAAAGCTCATTACTCCAAGATTCACCATAGCTCCAACCTTGTGCCAAATTTTTCACTTAGTGAAACTTCTCTATAATTTCTTTTGTAATTGTAGTAGACATTGTTATCACTTGTACTTTTGTGTCTACTAACTTGACTCTTCGTAGATTTTCTAAAACCATTAAACAACCAAACACTTCGTAGATTTTCTAAAACCATTAAACAACCAAACACTTCGTAGATTTTCTAAAACCATTAAACAACCAAGCACTCTTATTTTTTGGAGTGTTTTAAGATTCCAATAACTTTTTGGCAATATCTGTAATGCTTCACATTGAATTATAGTAAACACTTTGAGCATCGGCATTGCTCCTTCTTCTATTAATGGTAACTCTTCTAAGTCATCTACGTGAACAATGACAATGTTTCCCATAATAAAAATCCATTACTCTCACCGAATTCTCCAGAAATTTTCCTTAACTTAGAACAATAACAAATATCTAATTGCTTCAAACTCCTAAGCTTATGCAAATCAGGAAGATCTTTCAACTTAGAGCACTTCCACAATTTAAGATGCATCAAATTGTGAAATTTGCAAAACTTACTTTCCATCCAAACCACGTGGGAGCACTCTAAAGTGAACCTTCTCAACTTTGACATGTTGAATATGTCGACAGGTAACTCTGTCATCGATGTAAGCTGCAATGCCAGTGTCTCCATTTCAACCATGCTCTCCAATGTCCCTTCACTAATTGTTTCTCTGTTGTTTTGTACACGTAACACTTTTAGCTGTGTGAGACTACTCAAATCCGCAATGGAAGCTACTCTTTTCCATCTCCTCTTTTTATCACGTGTTGCCCACACGTTACTGCAGTATCTCAGGTCTAACAGCTGCAAGGAGGTCAGCCCTGAGATGCTACCAGGCAAACATTGTCAATCATCACAGAAAGACATGCTGAGATGCATTAGGCATCTCAACCTACCTATGTCAGACGGTAATTCTGTGATCTTGGATACGTCGAGACACAAGATTTGGAGGTTTTCCAGAGTTGGGAGGGATGCAGGTAGCCTTTTGACTGGCACGCCACGTAAGCTGAGGCATACTAGTTGTTTTAAACACCTCACACTCTCTGGCAATGACTGTACTGACGTGTCACTCAAGTCAAGAACCTTGAGACGAATCATACTCCCAATCACCTTTCTTGGAATTTCTGTTAATTGGTTGTCCGCCATCAACAGTGCACAGATTTTTGGATCTCTCCATCATTCAGGAAGCGAACTCAATTTATTGTTGGTAAACAAATTTCGAGTGCATCCGAAATACTCATTTTGATTCAACACCTTCAAAGTTCAAACCCTTACCTGTGCAGCAGGAGAAGTTTTCTTCCATCTCAGCAATGTGTATACCCAAACCACGAATGACGTCATGCACCCTCAAAAAGTGTATGCGCCCATCGATGTCTCTACACATGGGCTCGATCAAAGACGGATCCACTAAAACCTTCACATAGATTATTCCGATCTCGAATGGATCTTCGTGGTCACGCTGAACTTGTGGCTTCTTTCTTGCAAGCAGCTCTTCTCCCAGCCACAAGGGAAGCAAGGCCTGCTCGACATCAACAACTTGGTCCTTTGAGAAGGCAGCAGCTAAGTAGAGAAAGCACGGTTGCAGATTGACATGATAGTTGCCAAGAGAGTCGTAGCTCCAACTTAAGCGATCATAGAGGTGCGCATGTTGTTGGCTCTGCACTGCCAATTCCCATTCCCATGCATCAATGATGCCTGACGTAGACCTCCCTATTACTTTGATCGCAAGGGGAAGCCCTCCACATTTGGCACACACAAGCTTTGTCGTTTTCAAGTCTATGTTTGCAGGGACATTTCCATTATTATGTGGAAAAGCATGACAAGCAAACAAATCCCAACTCCTTTCTTCGACCAAATCTGTCATTGTTATTATAGAATTCCCTGAAACTCCCATCTCCAGAAGTGCTATGCGATTCCTTGAGCTTACAGCAATATTGGAGTGGGAGTGATGGATGAGCAGGGCTACACCTAGTTCCTCTAGTAGTTTTCCACCATCTTGTTAGCGATATTTCTGGTAAAATCCCAAAAACAAACAAACAAACTGAATACAGAGCAATGCTTTGTTTTCTGCTCAGGATCTTTTGCACAGGGAAGCCCCAAAAAAAATTTACAACAAAGCAGAGTTTCACAACCAACATAAACTTGTATTAATTTATAAACTTCCTGATACAATTGTCTTCCTCTCTCTCAAAGGGATTCACCGAAAACAAAATTACTCTGCCTCTGTTACAAGTGATTTTTACACTGTTGTGTAAAATCTACATTCGCATTTACTGCTGTAAAAGACCTTTTACATTTACTCATTTACCACTGTAAAATGAAATTCTTACATATGCTGTAAAAATTTCTTACATAAGTTTACTGGTGTAAAATAAAAAAAAATTCACATTCACCACTGTGTGAAATTTTTTAGAAATGCTCGAGATTTCACCTTTCATATTCAAAATAAAAAAAATACATTGACATCCCATTCATTTCAACAAACCAATACATGCACCTGTATGAAGGAATCCAAATTTCATTCGGTCTTTTCAATTTTTACACTGCTGTGTTTGTCCCTGTTCTTTTACGCTGCTGCGAACATTCTTCTCCCATGTGCAATGCTAATACAATGAAGACTAAAACAAAACATATACCAAAACCAAAAAAAAAAACATTTAATGATAGGTTGACTTACCCATACCTATCTTTAAATTCGTGCCCATACATGCCGTATGAAAACATAAAGTTTTTACCTAAGTCAATGACACATTCATTAAATACATTAAATAAAATGTGCGGTAAAAGTAAAATTAACTTTCTGACAGGTTGTTGAAAATGATTGTCGGTTGACATGATCGGATGCAATTCGCACACCAACCTCTCACAAAACAATCGAACTTTAGCTTCCGGGGAGTGGGTGGTTTTGTGTCTCTACACTGGATGCGTGGCAACTAGTCGGGGTGTTCAGAGGCCCTCTGACAAAAACACCTTTTTACCAAAAGTGGTGCGAAATAATTTGTCGTTTTCTAAAGTGGTTTTGTGAAGTGGTTTTCCAGAGTTAATGCAGGCAGTTGGAAATTAATATTTTAACACTCCCCTTTAATTTCAACTGCTGGGCATTCAGTCATACCCAAACATTTTCTCAAAAACTCAAAGCTTTTCTGATCCAGTGGCTTTGTCAAAATGTCTGCAACCTGTTCCTGAGTCCTGCAATGTTCTAAGGCATTTTCTCCATTGCTCACCAATTCCCTGATGTAATGAAATCTTGTGTCAATGTGTTTCGTTCTCTTATGAAACACTGAATTCTTTGATAATGCAATAGCTGAGCTATTGTCACAAAAAATCACTGTTGCTTTTGTCTGCTCTTGGCCTAAGCTCCTCAACATCCTTCTCATCCAAACTGCTTGACATGCTGCTGCGGTAGCTGTCACATATTTAGCCTCTGCTGTAGACAATGCTACAATGGACTGCTTCTTAGAAGCCCATGAAATGGCTCCTGAACCCATGTGAAAAACATAACCAGAAGTGCTTTTCCGATCATCTACACTTCCAGCCCAATCACTATCAGTGTATCCAACTAAATCTGAATGTTCTGAGACATTATATAAGATGCCAAACTTTTTAGTACCTTTGACATACCTCAGAATCCTCTTTGCTACTTGCCAATGTGCTTCCTTTGGCCTCTCCATGAATCTGGAAATCAAACTAACAGCAAACATTATGTCAGGTCTAGTTGTAGTTAAGTACATAAGGCTGCCAACTATACTCTTATACAAGCTAGGATCAAAATCCTTGCTGTTGTCCTCTTTGCTGAGTTTTAATCCCATTACAGTGGGAGTGATTGTTGCCTTGCACTCTTGCATATTAAATCTGCCCAACACTTCATTTACATATCTTGCTTGAGAGATAAAAATTCCATTTTCATTTTGATCTACTTCTATTCCTAAGAAGTATCTTAGCAAACCCATGTCAGTCATTTCAAATTCCTCTTTCATGACTGCTTCGAAATTTTCAATGAGGTAGTCATCATTACCTGTAAAAATCACATCATCAACATATAACACAACAATTAGCAATTTGTCATCTTTTTCTTTGATGTAGACTGTGGGTTCTCCCTCACACTTCTCAAATCCATTCTCTAGTAGATAGGAGTCTATCCTACTGTACCATGCTCTTGGTGCTTGCTTCAGCCCATAAAGAGCTTTCTTCAATCTGCACACTTTGTGCTCTTCACCTTTCTTCTCATAGCCTAGAGGTTGTTCAATATAAACCTCTTCCATTAACACTCCATTCAAAAATGCTGACTTCACATCCATTTGGTAAACTTTTCACTTGTTTTGTGCTGCTATGGACAGCACTGCTCTCACGGTTTCCATTCTTGCAACCGGTGCGAAAGTTTCCTCATAATCTCTCCCATACTGCTGCTTGTATCCCTTGACAACCAGCCTTGCCTTGTGTCTTTCTATCTTGCCTTCAGCATTGCACTTGGTCTTATAAACCCATTTGACTCCAATGACTTCTTTACCTTTTGGTAGCTCAACCAACTCCCATGTTTTTTTTCTCTCTATGGCATTCATTTCCTCATCCATAGCTTCTATCCATTTCTTATCTTTAATTGCATCTTCGAAATGAATAGGATAATCAACATGACAATACAATGCAAACAAGGAATTCATACCTTCATTTGCTGCCTCTTGCTCATAAATGTCACTTAAATTTCTGAACTTCTTGCCTCTTTCATTTGGTGTGCAAGTGCTTGAAGATGCACTTGAATTTCCACTTCGTGGTGTGCTTGGAGAAGCACTTCCATTTATCCTCAAGGGTGTTCCTTGCTGTCCTTGTGTTGGCGCTGCTGTTTGGGGATGTATTTCAACCATCTCTTCATCATCTTCATCATGAGACAAACAGTTTTTAACATTCACTGTTTTCTCTATGCTTCCATCCCAAGCTTCCTCCTCAATGAATTGAACATCTCTGCTAACAAAGAACTTCTTGGTGGATGGGATATACAACCTGTAGGCCTTGGATTCTTCATTGTATCCAATGAAAATACATTTCTCCCCTTTGCTGTCCAACTTCCACCTTAGCTGATCTGGAATGTGTGCATAAGCCACACATCCAAAAACTTTCATGTGGGTGACTCCTTGCTTTCTCCCACTCCATGCTTCTTCCGGCACTCTGTTCATCACTGCTTTTGTAGGACACCTGTTCAAAATATACGCTGCACAATTTACAGCTTCAACCCAAAAGTCATTTGGCAAATGCTTTGCCTTGAACATGCTCCTTGCCATATCCATGATGGTCATGTTCTTCCTTTCAGCAACTCCATTTTGCTGTGGGGTGTACCTAGCTGTATATTGCTTATGAATTCCATTTTCTCTACAAAATCGTAGGAATTCCTTGGAGATATACTCACCTCCTTTGCCAGTTCTCAGAACTTTGATATGCAGCCTACTTTGGTTTTCTGCAAGTGCTTTGAAATTTCGGAATTTTTCAAACACTTCACTTTTGTTCTTAAGGAAATATACC
>APFE030932279.1:0-15099 GCA_000404065.3 Pinus taeda | reverse complement strand
AGAAGTTGCAGTGGTGCTTAGCTTCTCTTGGCTTGCAGAAAAGATGATGAATGGGCATGAGCAAGAAATTAGGAAATTGTTGTCAAGGTGGAGTTTGTTAGTGTTGACAACGATTTTAGTTAGTTTTTTGAACTGTATTGTAGTTAGGCGGTAGTTAGGCGGAACTGTATTAGGCGGTTTTATAATTAATTATGTAACATGATATATATGTAATGTAAGAGCACATGAATCCAGTAGAGCGAAGAATCATCAGTTAATCCATTCAATAACGATTCAGTTGTTTATTTCTTGGCATATCCTCCAGTCTTGTTTCTAATTCACCTATTTTCTGTCTGATATCAATAAGTGATATCTACATCATTCTCAAATCCTCTTTCATTTAAAGATGTGATTCAACACAAAGCCAATTTAGAAATAGTGAACCCTCTTATGTCTAATGTGTATATTGTGGAGAAATCATAAGAAGTGCCCAAGTTGGAGGTGTTTACATATTTTCTTTCATTTTATAATTCATCTTTTCTAATATGTGGGTTCAATTGTTTGTAGTATGTCTCTTCATGTTTGTATCAATATATATATTTTTTTTCAGTGTGGATATGGCAGTCTCAAGTTTATCTCAACTTCAAGGGTTTCTTTATTGTTGGATTTGAAAATCGTGTTGATTATGGAAGAATTTTAGAGGACCTTTGGTTTTTCGATAGAATAGATCTTTTTATAATTTCTTGGTTTCTAGCTTTCAATAAATCTAACCATTACATTTATAATAAAAAAAATGCCAATTTGGATCCAATGCCCAAATCTACCCTTTTAATTTTTTTGTTTATCGATTTTTATAGGCATCAACAATACTTTGAGTAATTACATCAAATCAAATCTTGAACTGATTAAACTGGGTCTTTTACATATGTTAATATATATGTTGAGACTGATATCATTAAAGGATCTACCAAACAAGAACCATGTTCTTACAAAGGGGAAAGTTTAGATGGTTCAAGTTCTAGATTATGAAAATACCACCTTTTTAGTGTTAGCATTGCTAACACCCGAAGCATATTCAAGATTCTTGTCCTCATCTACATGTTTGTTCAAAAGGAAAAAAGACATAAATCTAAACTAAAAAGTTGGAAAGCTTGTGAGAAATCATCTCCAAAAGATGAACCAAATCAAAACAATGTTAATCAACAATATTCCATTCCAGAGAGGGAAAACATTGTTTGTCTAGAAGTGTTGATTGATCATGGAAAATAAAACATGAATACTATTGTTTCTTCCTTAAAGGTGTAATTGCAAATGAATCCCTCTAAAAAAAAAATGAAAAGACTTCTTCAATTCAATACTTATGATTCTCATAAAGAAATGGCTTTGCTTTTAAATAATAATATATAGACATTTGAATTACAATTAGTCATTGTAAACATTTCTTTAGAGGTGTTGGTTATGAGATAAAAAATAAAAGGAAAATAAATTATAGCCAAAAAATAATATATAATATAATATATAATATATATATATAATATATTAATAAAAATAGTAAAAAACCAAAAATCTTTTCACATTTTTTATATTACTATATCATTTAAAATCTATTAACAATATATTTTATATAATTTATATTAATTTATTAAAATCTATTATATCCAATATATTTTAAATAATTATAATAAATTTTATTTACATAAAATTTTTATAAAATTACTAAAGTTAAAAATTATCAATTTTGTCACTAAAACAAAAATATATTTAATTATATTTGAATTATTTTAGTTATTAATTTCCCAACTGATAATACCACACTAACATTTCACATTCATAAAAACATGTAATGGGAAAAAATGAAAACAATAAATAAGTAAGTGATGTGTGTGGTATTTAATATGTATGCCATGTAGATTTATTTAATAATGGATTTAAATAAAAAATATTATTTATATAGTATAATGTTATTTAATAGTATGGATTCATAATATTAAATAATATAATTAATATTATGAAAAAAAAATCAATTATAAATTTTTAATAAAACAAATTATGAAAAAATATAGCATAAATAATTTTTAATTAATAATAATATTTATATATTATTTTATATAAATGTATCTATTTGAAGGTTAGTTTAGTTTGTTGAGTTCATTTTGATAATGGAAAGTCACAAGATTAATTTTCTTAAACATCTTCAGCATTAGGCTCTGCTAATAAATCGGCGAGATATAATCTCCATATATGAAACAAGAAACAAGAGAAACCAGAGATTATTGATTACATATTAGAATTATAAAGCAAATTGAGAAACAAGAGATTATTGATTACATATTAGGATTATAAAGCAAATTTCATGCATGCAAAGGCTTATCAAAATCAAAGGAGACATTTAAATTATGAAAGCTAAGTTGATTAAATACAAAAGTCATGATGCACATAACCACCCTCAACGGTGTTCAGAATCGTTTTGAACACAGAAAGATTTGAAGCAGAATGTAATGTGTTCAGAATTGTTTTGAACACAGAAAGATTTGAAGTAGAATGGAATGTGAAACTTTAGGAATTTTTTCATCCACATTAGGTTTCCCGTTGGGTTTTGGGCTTTGCTTTTATGTTAATGTTAAGATTTGTGCAGACTCTCTTATGTGTCCAACCTTGTAATTGATCAGTTTTGCAAGATCATTTTTGCAGGCGTACACATAAAATTATTTCATGGAGAGGATTAGTGTTCTATTTTACATATTTATTTGACAATTTTCCTAGCAGCGGCCCCAGTTCAATATTTGCAAACTGCCCCAACTGCCAAAGACTTGAGATTATCGGCACATGCGCTTCCAAACGAGTCCTCAGAAACAGAGATGGAACATGTCTCCTTCCCGAGGCATGCCTGCATAAAAAATAATTATGTGAGCAGACCTTACCTTACCCATTCAAAACCATGTATTGGAAGATTGCCTTAGAAGTAAAGAAGTTTAAACATATACCTTCTCTACAATGGAAGTTGAATTCACTGCATGGCAAGAGCCCTTGATGAAATTTCCACAAGACCCACTTGGATTTCCGAAGCTTGCAAAGCTTAAGGATGATATGTGTTGCCCTGAAGAGCACTGGAGCCGAAGCTCTGGCAGAGTCAATGAGTTGAAGGTGGGATGAGCTTGAGACACATGGGCGCAGACAGTATCAACATATCTTGTTCTGAATGAAATTCCAGAAGGATCACCACCTACTTCCTCAAGCAAAACTAGTACATTCTTTGTTGGCTGCAACCATGAGCGAGGAACATGGTACCTGATTGAGGTAGTTATTCTGATTAGTATCAATATGAAATCCTATTTTGTAACTTTGAAGCAGGGAAAAATCTTCTAAAGCTAGCTTAACTAAGGAAAAGGAAGGAGCATTTTCTCAAATTAGCCCCTCTGGCACATCAGATGTGTGCAGCAAAAGCCTGGTCAATGCCTAATACAGGTACTCCACTGACAGACATCCCCAGGTTATGTCTGCTGTGCCTAAGGTTCCCTCTCAGGTAACAATTAACCTACTCTGCTGTGATTAGCACACCTGAAGCATTTTTACATCATACTCCAGGAGGTATATCACTAAGAAATCTATTAAGAAGCTTGGCCTAGTAATGAAAAATTCTATGGACTTTGCTAATTAATAATTACCATTTTTGAGTGGGTTGTCCGCAGTTAGTGACACATTTAGATGAGTAATAAGTCCCTCTGTAATCGCATACATTGGAGCAGCCATCAGTGGGAGCCTTCAATGACACAAAATAGCGCCCAATATGATTTCCATTTACCCATGCTTGCCCTTTGCTCATGGTGCTTAGGTCCAGAGCTACTGCATTAGTTCCTTCAGGTGCGTTAAACTCAGTCTGCATGATCCCATCAATAAAACGATCAGCAAAGCTCTGGCTACCACCATAACTAGGATGAATCCATCTACGCTAGTATAGGCTCAGCCCAAGTTCAAACTTTGATTGATGTAAAACCCCTGTGTGTGCTACTGAAGCCATTTGAACTCCCTTATTTAAAGGTAGAGAGGAACAAATGAAAAAAGAGTTTTAATGTCTGCAGATAAATAAAAGACACCGATTACCTTGTACCACATGAGAGCAGCTTGTTTGGGAGGGTTTATCCCTGAAATCCATTTGACTTGATTTGCTCCTGTGTCTGAATATAGTTGTAAGTGTTCTCCCTTCAGACCTATCTGTGATTAAAAGGAAAATGGATAGGCCTCGATGTTAGCAGGAGAATTTTAATTGAGTATGAACACATATACCGAACAGAGATCAATCATTCCTAGCTACAATGCGCTGGGATTATTACTTGTGAAAACCAGATGAGAAAGTGGCAGACAACAAATGGATAGCATAGCCTAGTTTGGCAGTAAATACCTGGTAATACCACGTCCAGAAGCTCAAATCCATTGGACCATCTCTAAGCCCCAGCAATTTCACAGGACCACCTATTCCTGTCGTCCATGTGTCAAAGAAAGGACCGATGTTCTATTCACCCAAAACAGCAATTCATGTTATTTCATGCTCAGATCAATTGACTGAGATAGCCTCAATAGCAGATATCTTTTTAAGTCCTTGTTTAGTTGAAAGCAATGAATTATCATTTCCATATTTCTATCTTCTAAGCACTCAGGTATAGTAATAGAATTGAACCTGCAATCCAACTGTCATGCTTAACAGAGCTATCTGATTCTCTCCAGCTTGCAGTGTAATTGGCTTCTCAAACGTAAATCCCCATTTCGAATAGTCTCCACTCTGAGTTCCTGCATAACATCATCATCATGTTTATAGTCTTTTCTGATTTTAACCAACCCATCCATCAATCCAATCCTATATCAACGTATTCAGTTCAGATATAACAGAAATTTAAGAAATTAGCTTTCCTGTGCTAAATCAACCAAAAATAGGCAAATGCCCTATAAATTATACAGAAATATTAAACATCTTACTCACCTGCGAAATTCCCATTCACAAACACATGAAGTGTATGTCCTCGACTATCCACATGCAAGATTGGCTGGCTTCCACTCTTTAAAAAGGGTTCATCTTCAGGAATATTGACACTGTATTGATAAAATATGGAATCAAAATCCTAACAAATTTGAGAATTAGTAGTCCTATCGTCTCAATTACAGATTGTCACAGGTTCTCAATACCTGATTGTGTACCATAGATAATCACTTTTATCTAAAACTGTGCTTAGCTGTTCTAACAAGCCCCGGGCAGAGAATTTATCTTGTCCCCATATTCCAACATCTTCTTTGTGCCATGACCAGTATACAGATACTTTTCCTGTATCTCCACTTGATGTTGCAACAGGATGAAGGGACTCCATGCTGACCTGCTCCATTCCCATTAGGGAAGTCTGTATACTAACCTGTAACATTATATACACATCTGATTAGAGTTCCTCCTATATAATCCTACAACTTTCATCATCACCTCAGCTATTCTGATGACAATCAATATAAAATATCACTAACCTTTGCAGTGTTATAGATCACATTTTTGCAGTCTGGCAAGACACTGACAGACCAAGCAGGTAGATTATAAGATGCCCCATTGAATTGCACAGTTGAATCCTGCTTCCTGTGGACGTTGCTGAGAAAGGCAGCACATACACCAGAATTCTTTGTAGAATATACTGTTGCCTGCATATTCAGCATAAGTTTGATGCCTACCAGTCAGTGATTAGTTTCCATCTCAACAGCTTTTAAAACGACACTCCCTTGCGAGAAATAAACGCTTATATGCAATGGAATAATGTGTTAATCTTGTTACAGAAAAAATATTCAATTGAATGACCAACCTCAAGGCCTTGGCCCAGTGAAATGGTATTCACGTCTCCATAGAGTAGAGCAGCTTCACATAGTTTTATCGCTTTGTGCAACTCTTTCAGATGCCCCCACTTCGGTTGCCTTATATTGCCTGTAAGGATTACAGAGTACCACGATTATACAGACGTATATATTTTATTTGTTTTTAGTTTGGAGAATGATTTTTATAGATTTTTTTTAGCTAAGCTGCAAGGCTGTGGGGGGCACATCTACAGTAAAAGTCACTCAAAACTTACACTCACCATCATCTAACTTAATAGAAGACTTATCACTTTACTACTTGGGCTAGACCACAATCCAGTGGGCACAGAGTACCAAAAATAAAGCAAATATGGAACAGAGTACCAAAATTTTCCAAATATGGACTTACAATGGTTCCTAGCTTTTCTGATTTTGAAAGGATAATTGAACCAGACTAATTTTTCAGTGCTATACAATCATGGTGCACAGAATCCCCCTCCTTCCCCCACCAAAAAAAAAAAAAAAAAAAAAAAGCCCCCCACAGTCTTTCAGTGCAGAACAAAATTTGGCATGGTAAACTCTTGCATACCATATTCGTCAATAGGCGCATCGTAGTCATAACTGGTGGTAATGAATGGACCTCCGCTTGTCCGGCCGAAGTTTGTTCCTCCATGATACTGCAACACAAAAAGCATTAAGGTAATGGTTCAAATTTTAATTACCTCAATATAAATGCATATAACCTCGACCTCAAGACAAAAGAAGACCAGAACAGACCAGAACCCACCATGTAATAGTTCTGAAATGTTCCTCCTCTCTGGAAAAATCTGGCTACTGCGAACGCAACATCTTCAGCAGGCCTGTGAGGGGTCCTTCCTCCGAATGTCTGAAACCTGTCATATAAAAACGATGTTTAAACAGGATGAATAGTCAGCTGTTGGACTTGGCAATAGTGTGCAGGTTCTTTTTATACATATTGTTGTTACTGTAAACAGAGGAAATTTATATCACTATCAAAAACAGAGCAGATTTAAAAAATGATAGTTATTTCCCTTATGCTATGGTTTAGTTAGACATTAAATAAATCAATGTATGAAATGATTTTGTTTGGAATTTCTTCCCAACGTGATAATTTCACGGTTTAATTGATATGTACATGCCTAGATTCCAATCAACAACCTTCAAAAATAAAACACAGGTGTTTTAAGTATACATCCTAAATCCTTTGAGCAGGTTAAAGAGTCTCATCTGGGAACTCTATCCTAAAAGCCTGGGAAATTTATCTCCATTGTACAATCTATGTTTACTCTTAATTTTATGTAAATCTGGTCAGTAGAGGCAATTCATGATACAAGGACTGACTATCAATCTCATTCTTCTCTATATAGCAGTCATCCGACACTACTCCAAATGATTACTCTAGTTGCTTTTTTTTGGATGACCGTAGAATTTAGTATATTTTATAAATTTGATGTATATTGTGTATCAAAATTTTAAAATATTTGGAAATCGGTAATGATGACATTTCTAGTTTATGGAGTGTAGAATAAATTATAATGGGATACATTGTTCGTGATGTGAAGGTCATTGATTTTGTGGGCAAAGATCTAGCCATGTTAAGGGCTAGTGTGGCCTAGGCTAGATGCAATACCAAAATGATTTGATATAATAAAAATTAGACTAAGAAAATGCTTGATATATACTTTTAAAAAATTAAAAACACACATTATAATAGTTATCATAAAGTTTAAAAATCATTACCATCCAGCCCAGTTCTCCGTCCACATCTTTGGCTTTCCAGGGGAATTAGGTTGAAAGTAGTCACAGTAGAAATCATTGCAGGTATTGATCTATAAAAGAATTGATTCATATATCAGTAGAAACCGTTGCAGGTATTGATCTATAAAAGAACTGATTCATATATCAGTAGAAATCATTGCAGGTATTGATCTATAAAAAATTGATTCATATATCAATGCAAGCTTAAAGTTACAGCAACTTACAAAACATATATATATATATATAAATAATTTATGTGGAAAGCAAGACTTCTCTTAGTGCTCAAGACTGTATATATATGTCTATACTCACAATTGGGCCTGGAGCATCAGTTTGTTTGCACATCACCCATGGAGTATTTGTGTTTAATGATAATGCCATGTCTACAGCCCAATTTACATATGACTTTCCTTTTTCTCCATAATATTGTTCTACTTGCTGGTATTCATTCTCTATCTACAAACAACCAAGAATAAAATTAGAAAGCTATATTTCATTATACATGTAACAATGTAAATAATCATTACAAGAGACCACTTACCTGTGTCAAGATAATAGGTCCACCTTGCCATGCAAAAAGGTTTGCTTCTTTCATCATGTCTACTATTTTTGTTGTAAAGGTTTGCATCTCATACTAAATAAAACAATTCAAATATGAAGAATTAGCAGTACATATATAAAAGGTAAAGTACATATATAAAAGGTAAACACTATAAGGACTTACCTTGCCCTCCAAAAAGTTTCTAGGTTTTAAATTTTCTTTATCTTTGTTTTGAAGTTTTGTTCATATTAATAATAAAAAAATCAAATTTCTAGAATATTACAAAGTACACAAATACAAGGATATTTTTTTCATCTTTTTCATGTGAAAAATATTATATATTCTTTTGTTTATGAAGGATTATTTATTTTTAATAATTAAAACTTAAATATCTATTACATCAAAATTTCATATCACTTAATAATTTAATCATCTCTCATTAACCCATCTAAATTAAAAATTAATAATTACTATACTATATATCATATATATATAAACTACTTTGTGTAAACATTTAAATATGGAAAAAATAATACTTTTTAAAATTATTATCTAGATAAAATTATATAATAAATATATTTAACAAAAAACACATTAAAATTTACCTTAAAGGTTTCATTGGTCTGTTCTTCATAGCAATTCCTGGTATATAGTAGCAGCAACCAAAACCCCCCCCAAACCCCCCCCCCCCCCCCCCCCGCCCTGTAAACCACTAGACAGTGTACAACATTGCAAAGATTTTACGAATAAAATAATCTCCAAATGATAATTAAAAAAAAAAAAAAAAAAAAAAAAAAAATTAATAAAATCAGATTTGAATACTTGATTACTCTTAATACATACATAGTAAATTTTAAAAAAATTATTTAAGAGTTGTTAGACAAAGATAACTACATCATTTACACTTATTTTAACAACTTAATTATACTTTCTTAACAACTTAGTTTTAAAAGTGATTTTTTTCTTTAGTTAATTTTAGTAATTACACTTTCCTAACAACTTAGTTTTATGAATGATTTTTTTCCCTTTTCATTAATTTTGTAAAATTAAAATGTTTTAATTTAAATTATATTTTTTAACTTAAAAAAAATAGAATATTAAAATATGCTAAAAATTTTAAACAATTAAAAGTAGCTTTCTTTTATATTGTAATATTAAAAAATCACAGCTCCAACAATTTAAAACAAATTTTCAAAGAATAAAAAGATAAATCACCTCAATAAACTACTATTTTTTAACTTTTAATTTATTATAGCAACGCAAAAAAGAAATATAATATTTAATGAAATTAGAAAAAAAACAAACAAACAAAAAGACAAAATTCTAGTATTTAATGAAATCAGACGTACTTACTTACATAACACGAATACCAAAAATAAATACACTCGGGTTTGACCCGAGATTCTTTTAATCAACAAAGTTACATATAAATTTAGACGTAATTACTTTGAAAACACAAATACCTAATAGAAATACAAGATTGGTGACGACGATATATTCCCGGGTCAAAAAAGCTATATATCATTTTTAAAAATAGATATATTTTTGGAGTCGTTTAAAGGGTTAAAAGTGGTCGAAATCTAGATAAAATAATTTCAAACAATTTTATAAATGCAGTGTTTTGGAAATAGATTTAGCACTATCACAAACATCTAAAACACCTAAAATTATAAATTTTGACAATTTTTATTTAGATTTAAAAAAACCTACGTAATAAAAAATATAAATATATAAATATAATCGCCCACTATTTATTAAGAACGATTTTAAGATGAGTTGTCAACTTAATATAGAATATTCTCTTAAAATGAATAGATTTTCCTATTCAGTGAGGAACAAAATCTTGTCTTGCTAGCCGCCTGACGCTTTATTTTCAACAGGAATACACGCAGGGTATTAGCATAAGACACCAGCAAACGGGTAATCTTTATATCAGAAAGCATTCTTCTTTTTTCTCAGAATTCTTGTATGAAAAATAATTTCACAAACAGGTTTGCAGTTAATAGTTTTGATTGAATACACTGATTGGTTCAAAAAAAGGTAGACTTAACACATACCCATAATTCCACTCTGCACAAGCATATGGACCAATTCTGAGGTGAGCATAAAGGCCTGCTTCTTGCACAGTCTTCAGAAATCTCACCAAGTCGAATCTTCCCCAAAAATTATACTGTGATAAAATTATGGGCTGCCATTAATTTATCCAAATTGAATAGTACAATCTGCAAATACCAGAGGCATGAAAAGCTTTATAAAGGTTTAAAATGCTTATTACCTGGCGTTTCTCAGGCTCGTGCCCATTCCAAAACACATAAGTCTCAATAACATCGATTCCCCCGTCCTTAGACTTGGCAATAAGATCTGGCCACATCTGTTTAATAGGATACAAGTCAGAGATTTCTGAATAGCACTATGCAGAGATTTCTGCAATATCACTATGGAATGGATGGTATCCGTTTATAAAATTAGTTAGAGATTTCCGAAATAACAATATGTAATATATTTTTGTAATAATACAATTAGAGATTTCCGAGTCTAATTTCCGAAATAACACTGTGTAATATATTTATGTAATAACATGGTGTAATATGTAAGAGATATGATCCATCTATAAAATTATATAGAATAGAATTATTGTATATTCATATACAATTGCAGATATAACGAACAAAAAAAAGACAATAACCTCTGGAGTGCTTCTTGGGTAATGTATGGATCCCGAGATTAAGACCCTGCGCTGTCCATTGATGAGCAAAGCTCTGCCATCATAGCTAACACTTGTACTGGCATCCACTTTACAGTGTAATGTCCAGAATACCCAAAAACACAGTGAAAATAGCGTGGAAAAATATCTGATATTCTCCATCTGATTGCTTTGATATTAAAATCTCTGCAAGTCTCGCTGCTTAATTCATTGCCTGTCCTGGTGTTTAAGCTTTTATTTATAGGCGCTGGATAAGACGAGACATATGTCTATCAAATAATTTGAAGCCTACTTTAGAGAATTGCAGACGTGCCATGTCTATCCCTTATCAATTGAATTTGGATATGCATATGGAAGAACATGGTCGTGTTTCTCCTGGTTATCTATATAATGTCACGTTTATCCATACAAACAGGCGCACATTATCGATGTGGGACATTAAATTTAATTCGCCGTGTTTCAACAAAAAAAAGTGTTAGAATCTATGGTACAGGTTTCTCTGGTCAAAGTTTCACGTTAACAGTTTGTAGTGCAGGTAAATCAGTGAAATGAAAAAAAAAATGAGTTCGGTTTGGTTAGGATTTGGTGAGTAATTATAGTTTTATTTAATTAAAAAGGCTAGGAATGACCTGGACTGTTTGGTGTGTTGCAGGTAAAGTCGTTAAATAGAAGGAAAAAAAAAAAAAGAGATTTAGTCCGGAAAGCAGTTAAATCGAAAGCAAAGGGATTAGATTTGGTTAGGAAAAGTAGTTAAATAGAAGAAAATGAAAGATTTGACTAGGATTTGGTTCGAACTGATAGGTTTATTTGACTAAAATATTTTAGTTTTAATTTATTTTAAAATTAATTATAAAGTATTAAATTTAATATTTTAAAATAAATTTATGGTATAATAAATAAATTTAATTATTGAAATTATTTTTTAATAATTTAAAGTGAAATATAAAATATAATTTTTTTATAATATATTTTTTATATTTAGTTTATGGTGTGTAAAATAGATGGTAATGGAGTGTAAAGTTAAGGCATTTTGTGATGTGAAAGTTACTAGTTTGAAATGTCGTAGTCTAAGGAGACTGTTTTTTTGCCTTGAAAGTCATGGAACTTTTGGTCATATTTTGAGGGATTTTTGTAAATTTAAGTTATAGTTGTTAAACTTTACAATTTTAGGTGTCTTAGACGTTTTTTTATGGTGTTGAATCCATCATCAAAAACATGATTCAAACATTGTCTATACAAGATTTTTTGAGATTTCTTTGCCCGAATTCCCAGAATTATGATTCAAACATTGTCTCTAAAAGATTTTTTGAGATTTTTTTGAATTTCCTCCACCTCCTTTAAGGGATGTTAGACAAATGCAATCCCAAAATATTTTTTATTACTTAGATGCCTCAATAAAACTGTAGTACTAAAGAATTTCCAAAACATACAAACTTATTATATATATATTATATATATATATATATATATATATATAAATTTTATTTCTATGAATTTAGAAATTATTCTAATAAACTTTATATATATAAAGGTTATTAGGAAATTATTTCAAATTTATTTGAATAAAATTTGAACAATCAAATTACTTGTTAATAAGGGATTAGTTGGTAAAAATAATTAAAAACTAAATATATCAAGTTAACTTTTCTTTTTAATAAAATTGTTAAAACAAACACGGTGAAATTTAAACTCAAAGTACTATTTCAGTTTTGAAATTCCAACCTGAAAAATTTAGTTATTTCATTATTTTAATAATGGTAATTCCATTCCTTAGATCAAAAACAATAATATTAACAATTTAATATAATAATTTTGTGAATATTTGAATCATCAAATTTTTGGTAAATAAATGGGTTTATTGTAATCTAGATGTTTTTTTTATTATGGATCTCATATTATTATTACTTTTTAATTGTGAAATGAAGAATGATGTGTAAGGGTTTGTTTTGATTTTGAAAATAATTAAATTAATTTTATTTTAAATTTTATAATAAAAAATATTTAAATACTTAAGTTTTGATAAAAACAATTTAAGATGTTGAATTTTTGACCGGGAATTGAATCAATATCTAAAAGTGTCTTAACAAATCATATGATCACAGTCAAACCAAGACCCAATGAACTCAAAATGAGAAATTTATTTATATACTTTAAACAAATTAAAATTACATATTACTCAAATTTATAAATCAAATTCTAATAAACAATCACAACATATTGCATATTTCACATTTAATATTTTAATTATAAATACAATAAATATTTTACTATTCTAATTTTTTGTTTGTTCGTCAAATTGTCTGTAATTCTAGAGACTTGATTTAAAGCATCTTGAGAAACCGTAACCCAAAAATAAACCATCTTTCACTATTCTAATTATTAAAAATAAAAAATAAAAACCATTTTTCTCCGTCAAAGCCTTCAAATTGTCTCCAAATACCAACCCTAGTGTGAGATCTACCAAGCCAACCCATGCCTTCACCACACGCTATTAGATTTTCTCTGATGCCATCCGCCTTCTGTATGAGATATACCCAGCCGCCACGCCATCCCCCACACAATAATAGAATCTTATCTGAATGCGGTCTGGCTTTAAACGATTTTATCGTTCAAAAGGTTATCCGACGCAGCAAACATTGAATGACAAAATAGTGAGTCGATTCCAAAAAGCGAATGTCGTAAAGGTGTCAGATGTTTGATTCCGAACGTAACTACGTCGATCTGGTACTTATTCTTGGTACTGAAAGTTCACCTGGTCGGTCACTGGTGTGTAAGAATAAATATTTTTCCTGTGAGTTACGTTTGCATGTATGGCAACGTGAATCAAGTCAACATTTTTAGGCGCTATTAAAGAGATGAGCATGACTTCTTGAGATTTTATTCACAATAGTAACATGCTTTCTTAGATTGCTCTTTATTCATAATATTCAGAGGGAGAATTATTTATTTTCTTCATGTATAAGTAATTGAGGTAAAGGAATTCAATCGGTTCCTTCTAAGTAGTGACGTGTTTATATTACTATTTCAAAATAGAAAATATAATTTGAGTAACAAAAAAATTAAAAAAATTTATTTTATTTAAAAAATAATAAATTTTATGCTTATTTTTTCTTTTCTGTAGATAAAGAATTTGGATTATTTATCTTAGTTGTCATAATTTGTGGATGTTTTGAATTTCAAAGTGGATCTATGGATTATCCATATTGGTTGTCATAGTTGTCATAATTTGTTTAAGTTTCGAATCCCAAAGTGAATCCATGATAGGATGATGGATCCACTTTGGATTATGACAACTATTGTGGATAATCCAAATTCTTCTTGTGGATAATCCAAATTTTATTATAGATAAATGCATTTATATTTATCTATATTTTGATCTTAAGTGAAAGGGTATCTTAACTACTCTATGACAGAATTAATATTAGCCTAATAATGGTACATCACATTTTAGGGGACATATGGATGGCATTTAGATGCTTTGAGCATTGGGTATCAAGGTCATAAACACAGTTAGAGGAGGAAATCCAAGGCTTAGGCCCTAAATGAGACTCTTATACCCCTTTGAGTAGTTATGACACCTTAAGGAAACATGCAAAACCTATCCTTAGCCACCAATTTGGATGTTTTGAGCACCAAGTATGGGTCTTAAGGTCATAGAAATGGTCAATGAAGGAAACCACCATCATTAATGATGCTTCAACCCACCACTCATGATCTCATAAGGGTATTATTGGCCTTCAAATGGAGATATGGTAACCATTATTGTTTTCTAGCACTATATATGTGTCTTAAGGCCCTCAATGTGGTCAAGGGAGTAAACTTGGGCTTGAGGCCCTAAATTATGCTTTTAGGCATCGAAGGACATTAACGATGCCTCAAACTACCCAACACAATCTCACAAGAGTGTTCTTAGCCTTTGAGTGGGGATATGGGAATCACATGGATATTTTGAGTACTACATAGGTTTCTTGAGACCCCAAGCATGGTTGAGGAAGAAAAATTCGGTCTTATAGAAATTTTTCCTTGGACCCTATAATAAGGCTTCCAAGCATTCAAGGACATTAACAACCTTGAGCCACCACATATGATTTATGGAGGGAATCATTCACCTTTTAGTGGAATATAGGTACTACTTCAAATTGTTTAGCACTAAGTACTTATCTCAAGTCCATAGATATGGTTAGGGAAGGAAAATTGAGCGGTTGACCCTAAATGAATCTTTTAGGCATCCAACATGTTATCACAAAACCTGTACTGATGGCTGCTAATAGTAAGA